>CAUYUJ010000781.1:340000-397500 GCA_963575745.1 Prorocentrum cordatum
GAGGAGCGGGAGGAGGAGCGGGAGGAGGGGGCGGATGAGGGGGATGAGGGGGAAGATGGGGAGAAGGGGGAGGAACACGAGGAATACGAGTAGGATTATCCGGATGTGGACGTGGACGGGATGGCTGACGGCTTTGGGCGATGATGAGGAAGCGATTGGGGGGAGGAGGAGGAGGATTTCCAGGATGCCCGCCCGCGAGAGATCCTGTCGAGACACTCGCGTCTCGCCATAGTCACTGGTAGCTAGCACAGTTCCTCCATGCCTCTGAGCCGCGGCTGAGCGTAGAACCCACATGTGCTGCCACACCAAGGTTTACGGTCTTTCTGATATGTCAGGGCGAGTGAGGGGTGAGTCCAGCCACCAGCTAAGTGCACACGCCGTCCTATAGGAACTCAGGAAGGTTCACTGCACACGGGCTGGAGAGGGAAGTACTCACTTTTTCCCCATTTTGAACAGCATAACTTTGGCAGCAGAGCCTCTACTCACGCTGCAAGCCCTCCTGATCTCGGCCAAGGTGTGGGCAGACACGAAGCGTGCAAGAGCCAAGATGGAGGGTTCCTCCGAAGGGCTTAGGGGGCCCGTCCTCCTCCTCCTCCTCCTCTTCCTCCTCCTCCTCCTCCCTTCTCCTCCCTCCTCCTCCCTTCTCCTCCCTTCTCCTCCTCCTATCCTTATTCCTTATTAGAATATACTCCTACTCCCCCCTCAGGCCGGCCATTAGGGGCCGCATCCGGGGGGTCCCATCCTAACCTGTAAAAAACAATACAAAATCAACATTTTTTTAATTTTTTCCTCTCGACATGGACGTCTTGTCGTCCACGGCGATAATCCATTGCAAAAAACACCACAAAGAGCACACGCGCGCGTTCAGGTCAGAATCCTACCGAACACCTTGTGTTTGCAAGCATTTCAACATAAAAACATCAAAAACCCAATGTTTTTTTTCACAAAAATTGTACAAATTTCCCGCCCGGGCTCTCTTGCTGAAATCATAGGAAAACCATAGGAATCTAAGAATTCGGTCAAATCCAGCGATTTCGCGTCATCGCGCGGTGCACTCGCGATGCTCTGTCATGCACCCAGGCCGCGAATCCTGTGCAAAAAATACCACAAAGAGCACACTCGCGCGTTCATGTCAGAATCCTACCGAACACCGTGTGTTTGCAAGCATTTCAACATAAAAACATCAAAAACCCAATGCTTTTTCACAAAAATGCTTTGGGGTGTCCTGTCAGACCGTCGGGCTTCCTCCGGCCACCTCTGGCTTCCTGCGGTGTACCGGGCCATTCTCGACTCGTCTGGCAATGCGTGCGCGGCATTCAACACGCGCTCGCCAGTTCCCGTCGGCAACCGCCATCGCGGCCGCATCAGCTGTACCAAACCGGCTGGCCGGTGTGACTTCGGCCCCCAGTTGTGCCAGCTTTGCTTCTTATGTTGTGGGAGGGCGGGTGGGACTGGGCATGCCATGCTTGACTCGCTCGAGCTGGCTAGCTTGACTCCTACTCCTATCCTTATTCCTTATTAGAATATACTCCTACTCCCCCCTCAGGCCGGCCGATAGGGGCCGCATCCGGGTGGTCCCATCCTAACCTGTAAAAAACAATACAAAATCAACATTTTTCTTATTTTTTCCTCTCGACATGGACGTCCTGTCGTCCACGGCGATAATCCATTGCAAAAAACACCACAAAGAGCACACGCGCGCGTTCATGTCAGAATCCTACCGAACACCGTGTGTTTGCAAGCATTTCAACATAAAAACATCAAAAACCCAATGCTTTTTCACAAAAATTGTACAAATTTCCCGCCCGGGCTCTCTTGCTGAAATCATAGGAAAACCATAGGAATCTTAAGAATTCGGTCAAATCCAGCGATTTCACGTCATCGCGCGGTGCACTCGCGATGCTCTGTCATGCACCCAGGCCGCGAATCCTGTGCAAAAAATACCACAAAGAGCACACTCGCGCGTTCATGTCAGAATCCTACCGAACACCGTGTGTTTGCAAGCATTTCAACATAAAAACATCAAAAACCCAATGCTTTTTCACAAACATGCTTTGGGGTGTCCTGTCAGACCGTCGGGCTTCCTCCGGCCACCTCTGGCTTCCTGCGGTGTACCGGGCCATTCTCGACTCGTCTGGCAATGCGTGCGCGGCATTCAACACGCGCTCGCCAGTTCCCGTCGGCAACCGCCATCGCGGCCGCATCAGCTGTACCAAACCGGCTGGCCGGTGTGACTTCGGCCCCCAGTTGTGCCAGCTTTGCTTCTTATGTTGTGGGAGGGCGGGTGGGACTGGGCATGCCATGCTTGACTCGCTCGAGCTGGCTAGCTTGACTCCTACTCCTACTCCTACTCCCTCCTCTTCCATCTCCTCCTCCTCCTCCTCCATCTTCTCCTCTTCCTCCTCATCATCATCCATCTTCTCCTCCTCCTCCTCCTCCTTCTCCTCCTCCTCCTCCTCGGGTCGCCTACTTCCCCGGGGGAAACCGTGCAAGCCAAAGGAGAGGGAGGAGGAGGAGGAGGAGGAGGAGGAGGAGGAGGAGGAGGAGGAGGAGGAGGAGGAGGAGGAGGAGGAGCAGGGGAGGAGGAGGGGCCCTACCAGCGCCGCGGGCGCTCTGATCACCCGAGAGCTGAGGCAGCCATGTGGAATCAAAACCGGCAACGCAACAACCTCTTCCGAGGAGCAGGAGGCTCCGAACCAGACGGGCCTTAGGCTCGATGGTGCGCAATCTGACACGACAGTCCTGCGAGACCCGCGCGCGCGGCGGCCTCATCAGCACTAGAGTCAGCACACGCACTGCACAGCACTGACCACGGTGGCATTCGTCGCTTGACAACGTCGGCCCCCGTCACATGTGAGGGCACTTGCATCACAGCTATGCTCGTGGGAATTCGTCCCTGCGAAACCAGCAGTTTGCCGATCTCCCACATGTCTGACTGTGAACCCTCTGGTCTTCTGAAAAGCTCTGCATACCATCCCCCTCGACCTCGTCGCAATCGGTGATATGAATATGAACCCCTACGCTATACATGAGAGCCCATTCGAAAGCACACAGCTCTCCCCTAGAGGTCCCATGATGAGAGGACCTAAGACGAGAGATATGAATCTAGAGAGAGGAGCCATAGCCACGCCCTCGCGCCTAAGACGGGGATCGTGGGTATTCGGTCCTCCCGAGGCGTCCCCCAAAACGATGAGAGGCTGCAGGACCGTGCCCCGGCCCAGACACCCAGGACCCAAGAGCTCCCTCTCCAGGTGGCCCCCAGAGATCTGCTCGACCGAGGGCGGAGGAGAGAGGGTCAGGCGCTCCCAAGAAAGGGAAAGGCCTCAGACTCAGCAGCTGCCTTCAGGAGGAGGTCGCTAGACTCAGCATAGGCACATGACCCCGTATTTTTTCGCGCAGGTCCAGCAGCGGGACAGAGGCGTGTCGGCCTCCAGCCCGCATCGATCGCATATGCCATCGTCCTTAAGGCCGGCTGCCCGAGGTCGTGCTTCAGGCCGGCAGCTTCCCGCAGCCAAGGAAACCAGCCACTCTGACCTCTGTGGCCCCGTAAGGAAACCGGCAACTCTGACAACTTTGGTCCTTTGCGAGGTTGCAAGAGCCGTAGACGCGCTAACGGCAATGTAGTTAACGGCGATGTAGGTTTCGGCATTGTAGGTGGGAGTGGTATGTGGCCACACCAATTGTAGGACATGGTGGTTCGTGCTTTCCTACACGTCGCTGCGTCGGTATCGCTCATTACATTTGCACATTTGAACTGTAGGAAAGTGTGGTTCATGATTTCCTACAATATGTTCTGCGCGAGCTCGGTGTCACAGACATCATATTCCCACTATCGCTGTTAAAACCAACCATCGCCGTTAGCGCGGCCTTGGAAGAGGTCGGACATCGTGAGACGTAGTGACTGCATGTCGGCCCCGCTCTCCAGGCCCTCCAGCAGCACAGATTGGCCGCTTTCTTCCACTGCTTGAATTCGTACGTCCGCTGCAGCTCGTCCAAGAGTGGGGTAGCCCGATCAAGCGCTTCGAAATCACTGCCATGGAATAGTCACGCATGTGTGCCGGAGGAACCGTTTTTCGGCACATCCCAGTGTGTAGGTGAGTTAGGCGATCACTCAGCTTCAAGCAAGTAAAGACTCACCGCAGTCATGCGCCCACGAACGTGCCTGACCCTCTGTCCCGCAGGAAGCGAACGCAGATGTGCAACAGCCTTGGGCCACGCAAGCTCGACGGACCGACGGAGACGGACTTCTAACAGCCACGCCGCAAGTCATTGAGACACACACACTGCCGAGAGAGCAGGCAACCATGGCCACAACTTTAGGGGAACAAAAGTAACATAAACATGACAACTCGGAGGTCCGCGCGGATTTCTCGGATCGGCGCTGGAGCCCCCTCCCTGGCGCGCGGAGCGCGCCAGGGGCGGCGCCGGAGGCGCCGCCGGGGGGCCCCAGCGCCGATCCGAGAAATCCGCGCGGACCTCCGATGTTTTACTGTTTATGTCACTTTTTGTTCACCTGGAGAGAGCAGGCAACCATGGCCACAACCTGGCAGCCGCAGGGATCATGGTGTGGTCAAGCATCGGCCTCTTCTGGCTGAGCCTGCCGCAGCTCCGAAGCTCCGACGCTGAGCCGGCATCCCCGACCCAAAAGGACCGCGCACGCGACGTCCGCAGGCTGCTGCTGACTGCGGCCCCGCGCGCTGGAGCTTGGCACGGGCCTGCCAGCGGCGAGCGGCCTGTGCAGAGCGCCGGAGTCTCAAACAGTGGCGAAGCGTCCTGGCTCGCCTATAGCCCCACCCAAAAAATGTTGTAAGAACCTGTTGTGGCTTCCACGAAATATTATTATAACAGTTATTGTTGATATTGTCTTGTTTTAACACGTCGGGTGTATGATGTAAGAACATTGTTTTGTTATCAGAACACGTTTGGATTCGAAGAACATTTCGTGGTATGGCTATAGGAATACCGGGACGGTCGGTCCCTGCTCAAGAGTCGGGCGTGAGATTGCCGGGACTTGAAAGAGCGCTGCCGTATTGTGGCGCGTCCGTGCCTGTTGCCACTGCTCAGGTCGACGCCGAGGTACGCCATCTGGAGTGCTGCACGTAGGCGGATGCCCCCACCGCTACAGCACCGGCGGGATGAGAACATGTGATTACACTCTTTGTCGGCCAAACCCAAGCGCAAATGTTGGAACTCATTCGCTGTGGTGATGCCGCCGCGAAACACAGTAAATCTTACATGCTGCCTGGATCCAGATACTCGCTGAGGCAAGTCGTCAATCCAAATGCGTTGTCTAAGAGAGGTGTGAGCTTCACAGAGGCGCTCACACGCTCCTGCCGTGATGCATTTGCCGAAGCGCGTGTCCTTCAGAAGGCACTGCACCACTGAACCCGCCACCTCGAAAGGTTCCGAGAATGAGTTCAATTGCTACAGCTTCCGCGCAGCTATAATTGAAGTTCCAGGACAAGAAATTGAGGACAACCTTTAGCCACAGTGCATTCGGTGAGGGGGTCGAACCCGATAGAGTCATGAAAGGAGGCGAAGTCCCAGAGGGTGAAGCCGTGAGGGATCTGAAACCGAGTGTGTACTTCGTCCTCCAGAGCACGTACAAACGCCTCTCGTAAGGCGTTGTTCTCTGCAGTGGCCGCATCCCAATGGTCGGACTCCGCCTGATCAATTGTCCACTCTGTCATGTGCGGCTCACGCGCCATGGACCACACTCGAGCGAGCATGGAAATCAAACCGATGACTCGATCTCCGCCCGCTTTCTTCCCCAACAGCTTTCTAATCACGCACGTACTTTGCCAACGTCATTTTAACCCTTCGTCAATGATCACGAACAGATCACAAAGAGCCTGAACACCTTCACCTGGTAGACGCTGGAAGTCTACAGAAGACAATCTGTCAATGCCGAAGCCAACCCGCGGTTTCACGCAGGCCAGGGCCGCACGAATTTCATCGACAGTGAAAGGGGCCAGCTGCTCGATCTCAGCGCTGGTGCGAGTCCGCTAACAAGTCCTCAGGATCGATTCCCTAATGGCCACGCTGGAGCGCCACTTGGCAGGATATTTATCCAGTTTGCGACCAACCGTATCTTCAGGATGTACCAGGACTGTGTTCTCGAGGATCTCGTGCAACTCGTCACGTTTGGGATCAAGATCCGGGATACGTTTGTGAACAGCTCTTTGAACGTCTAAAGACGAAAGCTATTGTTGGAATTCACGAAGGGAAGCGGCTGCTGCCTTGTCGTGCGCCCTCTTGGGCGCCCGAAACGCACGCTCCGCCAACGTTGCATAACGGTCGATGTCGAGTCGACCAGCCTTCGCACATCATTCATAAACATGTCCCAACTGCCTGTGCCCGCAGGGAAAGCAGCGCCTGCTCCATCCAGCGGTTGGTCTGCCAGTCGAGCACCTGCAGCTGACAGATGAACCAGTTGAGCGGCTCCGTTCTGACGACGACGATGCCTGAGGACCCGCTGCACCATGTTTGTGTACACGAGGCCATCCATGTGTATTTGCCGTCCTTCAGTGGTTGCTGTCGGACGTGTTCCGCCTGCTTGACTGCCACAACCTTGAGCTCACAACCGGTGCCGCGCGACTTGGAGCAAGCGCCGAGGTCTTGATGATCGAGAATCGTCCGTTCAGCTGTCTCGACCCCTCTGGAGAAAGTCTTCCATAGGGAACTGTAGACCGTGAGGGCCGCCTGCAGCGAGAGCAAGCGACAGTCCGATAGGGGGCCAGACGTCGTGAGTAGCGCGTGCCTGCCAAGCTGCCTGGTCCACCACCGGCTGCCCATTACATTAAGGGTTCTTATTGTGGTGGGTCTGTTTGCACAATTTGCGAGGGCAAGTTGTGCGGTGGTGTTTTTGCTTTGCGATGCTATGCCATGCGATGCTGCGCTGTGATGTGCTTTACGATTATATGCTGTGCCATGCTTTGCTATGCTGTGCTATGGCACACGACGATGCTATGCGGTGTTATGCGACGATGTGCTCTGGTATGTCATGATATCCCATGCTATTCCATGCTGCGCTATGCGATGCGACGCGATTGTATGCGATGCTGTTCCATGCCAGGGTATGCGATGCGATGTTATGAAATGATCTGCCATGCTATGACCAGCTCTGCTTTGACATGCCATGGCATGCTATGCGTCGCCGTGCCATGCAATGTATTGGTATGATTTGCTGTGCTATGCTATATCACGATCCCATTTGCAATGCTATGATTCGATGTGCTGCGATATGAGGTACCAGCTGATTGTATGCCATGCTGTGCAATACAATGCCATGTTAGGTTATGCCGTGTTCTGTCACGCGATGCTTGGCAATGCGATGCAGAGCGATGCTGCGCTATAGTTCCAGTTTGTCCCTCCCGCAACCTCCCTATCACCCGAAGAGTGGTTGTGTTTGTTGGCCCTTCCCAAATTAAGTCGAACCACCCTTGCCCCTCGTTGCGCATGTTATTCTAGCTTGAATGTCGCGCGAGTAGCCGCTTGGCTCAAAGGGGTGGCTCAACGCACCTGGGGAAAGCAGTGTCAGGGGGATCTACTGCGCGGGATGGTGTTGGTTGCGCCGCCGCTTCGTTTTGGGCCCCAGCCACTGGCGGGAAAGCAGGCGAAACCTAGGCGCGCTGAGGGGAGGCCGAAGCCGACGGCCATGCGGGCGACCCAGAAGAAGGCCGAGGCACAAAAGACATTTCAACATGTTGTGCGCTCCTCGCCGCGAAAGCTGAGTCCATCGAGGGCGTCGTCGAGGCCTCTCCCACGGAGGCCGCGGTCATGCGCGGCGGTCAAAGCGACGAAGAGGTCACAAGTTTTGAATATGACGTCCCCGCCGCTGGCAAGAAAGGTTCCCACAAGTGGAAAGGTTTCGCAGACTCTGTCGCGAAAGCGTCCCCTCTCGGATGACATGCTCCAGGTGTTTGACGGGGCCATTTCCGAGGCGCAGCATCTGGAAAGCCATGCGGGTTGCAAAGGTTTCTGCATCCGGTGCGATTTGCAGAAGCGACCTAAGGTCTACGAGGCGTGTACCCTCTACGAGGGCCGGTCGTGGTTGTCACGAGGCGTTAGCCGCGGCATATGGGGCCTGGGGTGTAGGATCTGCTCTGAGTTTGCGGCATCTGGCAACCAGTGTGACGGCGCCAGGTTTTCAAAGTTTGCCAAGTTCCAGATTCGCCCGAAGACGGGCTTCAACGCCAGGATGCTGTTAGAGCGACATGCCAGCAGCACGTCGCACAGAGTGGCCTGTGGGATTACAAAGAGAAAGGGTTCCGACATGTTCGCTCAGCCGATTGCACCACAGCCTCTGGCGTGCCCGACCGTTTGGCCAACCGAGAGGCCATGCGAGTCTCTGGCGACTGAGTCTGATTCCAGGCTGATTAAGGGAAACGCACCGACCCCATCGGAGTGGAGAGACGCGTGGGCGGTGCTATCAGAAGGAGTCTCTCTCCGGAAGGCCGCTCGCGTCAGCGATAAGAGAAGCCGCGCGCCTGATCCGGCGGCGACGCAGGCGAACAGAATACGGAAACGCCAGCGCCGACAACTCCAAGTGATGGCGGAAGTCCTGAGGAGAAGGATCCGCAAAACGCTGCTCCAGGCGACTTCCATCTCTTTGGCCATAGATGAGTCGAAGTACCGGAAGATCGTGCGGTTTCGCGTCGACCTCCCGATTGCCGCCTGCACCGCAGCCTCTGGCGCGCCCGACCTCCCTTCTTCGCGAAACAGCGGCGCGGGCCTCCACGTGGGGAACGTTGGCGCTTCAGGATTTTGCGCGTCCGGCGTGTTAGGCCTCCTCGACTGCTCGAAAAAACACGCGTCCGACTTCGAGGATGACCACGCTGTCACTGCGGTTAAGCAGCTCGATGACTTTCTTACGAAATTCTGTACGCCGCTCGGCAAAATAAAAGGCCACAGGGGAGCGCAGCCGCTGGCGTGCGACCAGAAACTGAAAGCGCACGTGCTGGGAACAGTCACCAGTTTTGCTGCCGATGGCGCGTCCAAGGAGCGGCGTTCAGTCTTTCTCGCTGCTCGCGATCTGTTCCCTAACTTGTTAATCGTGATTCGCGACCCAGCTCACGCCATTCGCATTGCCTGCAAGTCGATGCACTGCGACGACGTGTTTGGGCAGGTATGGAGGGAGCTGTTCGATGATCGGCATGCGCTGGTTCCTGACCTGATGAATTCTACCAAGTGGCACAACCTTCTGGTGGCCATCCAGGAGGACAACGCGCATGCAGTGGCGGTGCCTGGACTCCCTGGAGGGCCCCAGCCCCTGGCGGGAATCGTGCGGAACTTGGCGTTCGCCAAGCAACGCTTCGACTCGACGGCGGGCCCCGTGTTGAAAATCGCTCTCATGCTTCTGCCGGTGGCAACCTTGCTGGCGTACATCGCGTCCGACCGTCGCCACGATCGGGAGCAGCGCGAGCGGGCAGGCGCCCTGTTGCGGAAATTCGATACTAAGTTTTGTATGGCCGTTGGTGTGTCGGCGGATTGGGGGATCATATGCAACTGGTTCTTGCGGCTCTTCGACGTCGCCAGCCACGACATTGCGAAGTCGCGTTCTGAGATCGACTGCATGGTCGAGACGTTGGACGCGGTCTTCCTGCAAGGGCGTGTCTTCCAGACGGTTCTCCAGGCCGCCCGCCCCCCCGCGGCAGCCGCAGCCTCTGGCGTGACCGCCCCAGCTGCCGAGGAGCCGCTGCCGCCGCGGCTCCGCGCGGTAGGGCATGAGGCGGGCTTTATCACAGAGAGGGCAATGCGCAATCTCCGCACCAAGTATGTGTTCTACGCAGACGGCGACCCCGTGATGCCATGGGGGGAACCAGCAGCGGCGCACAAGGAGGAGCTCCTCCACCGAATGCAGAACGTGGCGGGATTGACAAAAGAGCGCTTGCTCCAGGACTTCCCGCGGACTGACGTCCGCTCGGCGCTGGCGATGTTTGACCGGCGTCTCGTGCAGAAAGGTTTCGGCCCAGTGCCTGATGTTGAAGTGCGGCGGTTCCTGTTGCGGGGCGCGCGCCAGCTGGCGGCCCTGCTCGGTTGCGACGAGCAGGCGGCGATGCGACAGTACGACGGCGTGCTTCCCTACACGATGGAACAGATGGAGCCATCCCAGCCACTGGCGGGGGCAACTAACCAGCAGGCGTGGGCTCGCGTGCTCGACGATGACTTTTGGGAGGCGGCTTGCCCGAGGCGTCTCCGCGGGTCTTCTCGCGTGCTCTGCCGCCTGGTGCGTTTCTACATCTCGATTGAAGACGGGGAGTGCACCGTCGAACGCGACTTGGCCAGATTTCGGGACCGACGGGTAGAGCACCGCACCGATGATATCGCCTTCCACGACGACGGCTTAATCGTGAAGTTGAACGGGCCGAAGACGGCGGCTGATTTCGACGAAGGCGCAGCTCGCTCTGGACTGGGCCTGACGTCCTTCTCCAGGGAATGCGCCAGCCTCTGGCTGGAACTGTTCGGCCATCGGCATGGGCATTACAATCCTCACGCTACTGCGGCGGCCAAGTTAAAGAGGCGCGGTGCGCCCGGGCTTGTTCGAGGACGTGTTCGGGCCGTTCTTGGGGCCGCCCGCCTGGCCGTGGCTGCCGCGCGTCTTCGACGGGCGCGGGGCCAGTCTTCGACCGCGGTGCATTCTGGCGCCGGCACCGAGGCGAGCGCTTTGTGGAACGATGGCATGGGTAAGTTCCAGGCGCGCAGCCGCAATGATATACCAGGCGTCGCGCAGGCGCGGGCGTGTCCAGGGGCGCCCTTCGCGAGTCCGCCCGGCGTCCACCTGGCTCCAAGACGAGGTGCGACGACGCAGCCTCTGGCGCGGCCCTCGCCGTGCAGCAAGGTAGCAAGCCTCGGCGGCGCGACCGACGCGTGCCCTGCGAGAGGTTGCGCTACTGTCACTGGCAGACACCGTTGTGCAGAAGCAGACCTCGTCGTCGTTCCAGACTTTTCGGTCCTCCACGACTTGGATGCGATAGCAGCCAGCGCGGACCTGACCGTCTCTTACTTTTACATCGCGTCGCTGGGCCTCGACGTCGTAACGAAGACACACCTTGTCTCTGCCCAGTGCCACCCAGATGGAATTGCACTCGGCCAACGCATGCGCCACGTTCCAGCAAACCAGCGCGGGGAGGTGATCCATCTCGCGCCAGGCCTCGTCGCGGGGCATCCAGACGTGAGGGCGGCGGCGCGGCGCGTGGCCCGCAGAGCGGGGTCGAAACTCGCAGTGTCGGAAGCGCCCCCCCCAGCCGCTGGCGGGACGTGTTTCTCGAGTCTGCGCGACGTCGTCGCATGGGCGTCTGCAGCGAGGAAAGTGAGGAATGAAGGTGGGCCCAAGGCAGTGACCGTGGACGGAATGCCAATGCGCGCCTGAGGAGCCCAATGGGGAAAAGAGAGAGAGAGAGAGAGAGAGAGAGAGAGAGAGAGAGAGAGAGAGAGAGAGAGAGAAAAAAAAACGTTTCGCGTGTCCCTGGAAGCACGTCCAGGCGAGTTGTTCTGGTCAGGGATCTGTAGCATCGCGCAGTGCCAACAGGGGTGGGAGGTTGCGCAAGCCATGATACCGAAGCTTTGGACCAGCCTAATCAGACACAGGGGAGAACCGCGCACGGTTTCGCGGTTCTTGTCGAAAGATGGGGCGGGAGGGGGGAGTGGGGGGCAGGCCATTAAAGTAAACCAGACACTGCCAAAAAGTAGACCAGACCACCCGCAAGTAGACCAGACCCTTCCAAAAAGTAGACCAGACCCTGCCAAAAAGTACACCAGACCACCCATAAGTAAACCAGACCCTGCCAAAGAGAAGACCAGACCCTGCCAAAAAGTACACCAGACCACCCATAAGCAGACCAGACCCTACAAACATGTAAACGAGAACCTGCCGAAAAGCAGACCAGACCACGTATAAGTAAACCAGACCATGCCGAAAAGTAGACCAGGCCCTGCCAGAGAGCAGACCCGACCACCCAAAAGTAAAGCAGACCCTGCCAAAAACCAGACCAGACCCTGCCAAAAAGTAGACCAGACCACCCAAAAGTAAACCAGACCCTGCCAAAAAGTAGACCAGACCCGGCCAAAAAAGCAGACCAGCAGACAACGTAAACCATACCCCGCCAAAAAAGCAGACCAGAGCCTGCCAAAAATTAGACCAGACCACGCATAAGTAAACCAGACCCTGCCAAAAAGTGGACCAGACCCTGCCAAAAAGTAGACCCGACCCTGCCAAAAAGTATACCAGACCACCCATAAGCACGCCAGACCCTGCCAAAAAGTAGACAAGACCCCGCCAAAAAGTAGACCAGACCACTCATAAGTAAACCAGACCCTGCCCAAAAGTAAACCAGACCCTGCCAAAAAGTAGACCAGACGACCCATAGGTAAACCAGACCCTGCCAAAAAGTAAACCAGACCATGCCAAAAATTAAACCAGACCACCCGATGGCGAACCGGACCCTGCCAAAAAGTAGACCAGACCCTGCCAAAAAGTAGACCAGACCACCCATAAGTAAACCAGACCCTCCCAAAAAGTAGACCAGACCCTGCCGAAAAAGTAGACCAGACCACCCATATGTAAACCAGACCCGGCCAACAAGTAGACCAGACCCTGCCAGAAAGTAGACCAGACCACCCATAGGTATACCAGACCCGGCCAACAAGTAGACCAGACCCTGCCAAAAAGTAAACCAGACCCTGCCAAAAAGTAGACCAGACCCTGCCAAAAAGTAGACCCGACCCTGCCAAAAAGTAGACCAGACCACCCATAAGTAAACCAGACCCGGCCAAAAAGTAGACCAGGCCCTGCCAAAAAGTAGACCAGACCACTCATAAGTAAACCAGACCCTGCCAAAAACCAGACCAGACCCAACCCAAAAGTAGACCAGACCACCCATGAGTAAACCAGACCCTGCGAAAAAGTACAACAGACCTTGTCAAAAAGCAGACCAGACCACCCATTGGTAAACCAGACCCTGCCAAACAGTAAACCAGACCCTGCCAGAAAGTAGACCAGACCACCCATAAGTAAACAAAGCCCCGCCAAAATCAGATCAGACTCTGCCAAAAAGTACACCAGACCACCCGTAAGTAAACCAGTCCCTGCCGAAAAGTAAACCAGACCCTGCCAAAAAGTAGACCAGACCACCCATAAGTGAACAAGACCCTGCCAAAAAGTAGACCAGACCTTGCCAAAAAGTAGACCAGACCACTCGTAGGTAAACCAGACCCTGCCAAAACGTAGACCAGACCCCGCACAAAAGTAGACCAGACCACCCGTAAGTAAACCAGACCCTGCCAAAAAGTGGACCAGACCCTGCCAAAAAGTAGACCAGACCACCCGAAAGTGAACAAGACCCTGCCAAAAAGTAGACCAGACCTTGCCAAAAAGTAGACCAGACCACTCATAGGTAAACCAGACCCTGCCAAACAGTAGACCAGACCCTGCCAAAAAGTAGACCAGACCACCTACAAATTGACCAGACCACCCAGAAATGATATACCCCAAAATACATAGAACCCGCCAAAAAGTGGACCAGACTCTGCCCAAACGTACACCACCCGTTCGCCAGTCGACGATACCCCGCCCACGAGTACACCAGGCCGCCCAGCAGTAAACCAGACCCCGACCACAAGTATACCAGACCACCTTTCCAAGCATGGCTGGGCATCCAAAAGTGTGTTTGAGAAGACCACGCATCGCAGCTGATCGGTTCAAGTGCCCAGCGCTGGCAACGTGGCCCGCGCGCCTCTGCTTGCGCCACCTCGTTCATTCGCGCGCATGGCGCCCAAAGATGGAGGGGGCCCCGCGGCGAAGAAGCCGCGCACGGCGCAGGGGCCCCCTGCGCAGCAGCCGACCGATGCGCCGCCTGCGCCGTTGCCTTCACCGCCAGGGCCACTGGCCGTCACGGGGCTGCTGGAGATGGAGTCGCTGAAGGCCCAGACGGACCATCTTCGTAGTTGGGCCAAGGGGGCGAAGGATTACGTCGACAAGGCTCTCCTGAAGTTCCTGACAGATCGACGCACGCAAGTTTCCTTCAAAATTCTGGGCTCCGTCATGCTCATCCCTCCCCTGCAAATTTCTGCTGCAGCCTCTGGCGCGAACTTGTCGGCGTTCCGGGAGGTCATGAACTACGACAACGTGCAGATGAGTTTCTCTGAGACGGGGCAATACGAGGCTGCGGGGACAGTCTGGATGCTCGACCCGTTCGCCGGCGACGCGACCGACTCCGTCACCATTGGCCAGCTCGATGCCGCCATGGGGATGTGGTCTGAGGAGAAGCTCTTGCTGTCATCCGACCACCCGCCGTCGCGGCGCTACTCGTTCGACGTGCCGCTCCCCGCGCGAGTGGTCAACGCCAAGGTGGCGCAGCGCATGGACGCAGGCGAATCTTCTGTACTCATGGCAACGGGCGTGCCCATGCTGGCGGGGCACGCGCTTGTGATGGCTTGGCATGGCGCCATGGCAGAGGCGTTGTCCACCGACAACACTGAGCGTGCATTCGAGTTGTTTGAGGCAGCTCTGAGTGTGCCAATCAGGCTGCGTCTCAGCCCCGATTCGGACGCTTGCCAGCTGGCCGCGCTGATGTTCTCTGAGACCATGTTCACCGCGTCCGCAGCCTCTGGCGCGGATTCCTTTTGGAAGCTGGCGGAGAAAGTGGCTCGACTTACAAGGTACCAGAAGGCTATGGCCGACAGCCTGTCCCTGCCGAAATTGTTCGCGGCCCTCAAGAGCTACGGGCTCGCGTTCAAGGGCAAGCCGCTCGCCGAGTCACACGCGAAGTGCTTGAAAAACTTGACGCCTTTCGTCGGGGATGAGGCGCGCGTCGTGGCATACTCTTTGTCGGGGGCTTTCTGCCCTGAGCTCCGCGAACCCACGTTGTTGCTGCGGTTGGCTCAGTTATGCAATGGAAGGGCGGCGTCTTCCAAGGCAGACAAGGACGCGACCTCCCGCGAGTCGATGGTGTTCATCATGGACTGCCTGCGCGTGGCCCGGCTGACCGGCGACGCCCCTAGGGGGGAGGGCCTGACCTTGAGCAAGGTCACGGAACAGGAGAAAAAGTCCCCAGCGATGGCGCACGTGCTCTTCAAGAAACAAGATCTCATGGCGTACATTCTTCACGAGGCGGCGATGATCGACAAGGCAATTGCGGTTTCAGTCTCCATGTTTCGCTCGCCGCTTGCCGTCTTGAAGCACTTCTCAGCCACTGGCGAGGAAGATGGCTTAGCTGCTCAGTTTCGTCGAGACGAGACCCCGACGCGTGACTCCGGAGGGGGGTTCGAAAACACATTCGCTGTCCCAGTGGCCAACTACCGCGACCAGCAGGGCCAGGACGGGAAGACGCAGGCGGTCATCGACTTCGCGCGGGGCGTCTGGGCTGGCCATGTCGACGCGGAGCTCGAGGAGCTTTGCGCCCAGGACCTGCAGGGAGGTGCGCCCGGATTCTTGTGGCACCGGTACTTCAACGAGAGCACCAAGGAGATGGGCGTCAAGTACCGTGCGCTCGTCGCAGCTTGCTCGGCAGGCCCCATTCCGGCGGACCCTGCCGCGAAGTCGGCCTCCGGCGTGGTCTTGGGGGCGTCGGAGCTCGAGGATGGTGACCAGGAGGAGCTCCGCAAAACCCAGGAGTTGCTGATCTCTCTGCGCAGGAAGACCGTTTCGTTCGTTGCGCTGCCGTCGGTCGGCGGGGTGTCTGGCGCGGAATACAGCACTGCCCAGTTGCAGAAGGTTTGGGAAGAGATGCGTCTCGGACACAGGTACGGCAGGAAAAAAAACTGACGTCCGAGCATTCGTTCTGGCGGCCGACCTGTTCCCCCCAAACGTGAGCAAGAGCGGGGTGGCGGCGAACTTGGGCGAATCCGTCGGTTGCGATGCGGACCGCTTCGGGCGCGTGCTGGATTTCGTCTGCCAGAAGCGCTCGGTTCACGATATCGTGATCTTCCTCGATGGGCGGAGCCGCTCGTGCCGCAAGCTGATCGAGGAGAAAGAGGACAGTCTCGCAGCCTCTGGCGCGCACGCCCTGACGGAGTGCTGGTGCGTGTACGTGCAGCCGACCAAGCAAGAGGATCCCAGAGTTCCGGGACGAGTGACTTCTTTCGCGTGCAACAACAAGGAAGTGGCCATCTGCTCGATCCCGAAGAGAGGCGCCATGAAGGTAGTGGACCGCGCGGAGTTCAACTCGTGCGGCGAGTCTTCGAGTGCGGCAGCGACGTACACGGGCGTGCCTATGCGGCAATACTGCGAGCTTCCGCGCATGACTTACGAGACGAAGGCTTCAATCCTGGGAAACGCAGCCGCTGGCGCGGTCAAAGGGAAGCGCGCGCAGAAAGACATCGAATCGAAAGGGCACCCCTTCTCGCACCTCGAAGTGAAGCCATTGCATTTGTGGCAGCGTCTCTGCGAGCACCGCCACATCACCCACATCGTTGACTTCTCGGCGGGGTCTGCCGCGTTGGCAATCGCAGCCGCTGGCGCGATGGAGTACGAGGGCGTGGCGGCGAACGAGGTGCACCGGGAGTGGCTCGATTCGACCATGGACCGATGCGCGATGTACTTGGCGGGGCGTGACAAGAACTTCGCGAAGATGCTCGGCGGCGACGAGGCCTTCGTCGAGAAAGTGGAGAAGTACTTTGCGGGGACGATGATGGAGGCGCGGCGCATGCTCGAGCCAGTCCAGGACGCGGCGGAGGGCGATGGGGGAAGCGAGGACTCGGCGGAGGATTAGATCGCAGGCGCGCGTTCGCGGGGGGGAAGATGCCGCAGCCTCTGGCGCGCCGCTGGCGCGGCCAGGCCCTCCCACGGTGGCGAAGTTTTGAGCGCGTCGCTACTCCAGCGAGAGAGAAGTTTCGGGGGTGGTCCCCTGGGCGCGCGCGTAAGCGTGCTAGATCGCAGGCGCGGCAAATTTTGATGTCAAGACCACTCTCCTGCCCGGATGGGGCAACTTCCAGACACGCCTTCGGACGTGCGCGGCGAGTGTGCACAACAGTGGAAACAATGGTGAACGGAGAGTAAGGTGGTGATGATGATGATTATGCCGAAGATGATGACATTGATGAAGATGATGGTGATGATGATGATGAGCATGATGATGATGAAGGGTGAGTGATGGTGGTGGTGATGATGATCATGATGATGATGATGACGATGATGATGATGTTGGCGGTGATGGTGCTATTGATGATGATGGTGATGAAGATGGAGAGGCGCATGAAGACCCGAGGGAAGAAAACGGGGCCGGTTCTGGAACCGAGGGAAGAAAACGGGGCCGGTTCTGGAACCGAGGGACGAAAACCGGGCCGGTTCTGGAACCGAGGGAAGAAAACCGGGCCGGTTCTGGAACCGAGGGAAGAAAACCGGGCCGGTTCTGGAACCGAGGGAAGAAAACCGGGCCGGTTCTGCAACCGAGGGAAGAAAACGGGGCCGGTTCTGGAACCGAGGGAAGAAAACGGGGCCGGTTCTGGAACCGAGGGAAGAAAACAGGGCCGGTTCTGGAACCGAGGGAAGAAAACCGGGCCGGTTCTGGAACCGAGGGAAGAAAACGGCACCGGTTCTGGAACCGAGGGAAGACAACGGGGCCGGTTCTGGGACCGAGGGAAGAAAACCCGGCCGGTTGTGGAACCGAGGGAAGAAAACCGGGCCGGTTCTGGAACCGAGGGAAGAAAACCAGGGCGGTTGTGGCACCGAGGGAAAACCGGGTCGGTTGTGGAACCGACCACCAAACAGGTCGAACATGTTTTCTTCTCTCGGTTGCGCAACCGAGTGAAGAAAAACATACGTGATTTGGCATGTTGGGTGTCAGGTTGTGGGCGCTGTATTTGATTCTTTATGACGCCCACAACTTGGACCACAACATACCAAATCAGGTATGTTTTTCTTGTGTCGGTTGCGCAACCGACAGAAGAAAACACGTCCGGATTTTGAAAAAGTTTTCTTTTGTTGTGGTCGGTTCCAGAACCGGCCCGGTTGTCTTCCCTCGGTTCCAGAACCGGCCCGGTTTTCTTCCCTCGGTTGCAGAACCGGGCCGGTTTTCTTCCCTCGGTTCCAGAACTGGCCCGGTTTTCTTCCCTTGGTTCCAGAACCGGCCCCGTTTTCTTCCCTCGGTTCCAGAACCGGCCCCGTTTTCTTCCCTCGGTTCCAGAACCGGCCCGGTTTTCTTCCCTCGGTGCCAGAACCGGCCCCGTTTTCTTCCCTCGGTTCCAGAACCGGCCCCGTTTTCTTCCCTCGGTTCCAGAACCGGCCCCGCCTTCTTCCCTCGGGTCTTCATGCGCCTCTCCATCATCATCACCATCATCATTCTCATCAATATCATCATCATCGTCATCATGATCATCATGATGATCACCATCATCATCATCCCCACCATTACTCACCCCTCATCATCATGTGCTTCTTCGACCACCATCATCCGCCCACCTTTGTTCCTTTTCATCCTCCTCCCGCCTGCCTGTTGCGACGCCTGCTGCTGCTTCTGTTGCTGCTGCTCCTCCTCCTCCTCCACGTTGTGCCTGATCCTTGTCGCCGTCCCACTTATGAGCGGGGTCTGGTCTCCATGTTCGGACGGTCTGGTGTCATTTTGAACGGGGTCTGGTTTACTTTTCGGTTCTCTGCTTCATTTGTGGGCGGGGCCCGCTACCCTTTTGGAAGGGGTCTGGTCTACTTGGTGGTGCTTTGGCTTACTTGTGGGTGGGGCCTGCTCTACTTTTGGGCGGCATGGCTCGGTGGCCTTTCAGGTGCGGGTGACTTTTGGGCCAGGTCTGGTCTGCTTTCTTGGCCGCCTTAGCCTGCTTTGCTCGGGAGCCTGGTGTCCTTTTCGGCGGGATCAGGTCTCCTTTGGGCGCCTTGGTATACGTTCGGCCGGTGTCTGCTCTTCTTTTGGACGGGCTCTTGTGTACCTGTGGGCTGTGTGGTTCACTTTGGTGCGGGGTCTGGGCGTCTTTTGGGCGACGTCGGGTGTACTTTTGGGTGATCTGGTTTACTTTCGAGCGGATAGTGCTCTACTTTTGGGTGGCTTGCCTTGCTTTACTTGGAGTTCTGGTGTACTTTTGAGTAGGCTTTCCTTTCATTTCCGGCTGTGTGAGCGTTTGGATGGGAGGTCTGGTGTTCTGCTCGGCGGGGTCTGATACACTTGTGGGTGGTCTCGTCTACTTTTAGGCGGGGTCTACTCCTCCTTCTGGTTTGGGTTACTTTTGGGCGGGGTCTGCTTTACTTGTGGGTGGTCTGGTTTACTTTCGGGCGGGCTCTGCTCTACTTTTCGGTGGTGTGGCTTGCCCTACCGGGAGGTCTGGCTTACTGTGGGGCAGGGTCTGGGGTGCTTCGATGGGTGGGCTGCTCTACTTTTGGCGTCGTCTGGTTTACTGTTGGGCGTGGTCTGGTCTACTATGAGGCGGGGTCTGGTCTGCTTTTGGGTTGCCTGGCTTGTTTTTGCAGGAGGTCTGCTGTCCTTCTGGGCTGGGTCGGGTCAACACTTTGGCGGTCTGGTATACTTCTGGGCGGGGTATGATCTACTTCTGGGTGTTCTGGTTTACTCGGGCAGGGTTTGCTCTTCTGTCGGACGGGGTCTGCCGTACTCCTGGTGTGGTCTGTTCTGCTTTGCCTCGATGTCTCGTCAACTTTGGGCGGGGTCCAGTCTACTTTGTGGGCGGTCTGCTTTACTCTTGGGCGGGCTCTGCTCTACTTGTGGGAGGCCTGGCTCGCTTTACTGGAAGGTTCTGGTGCTCTTCTAGGCGGGGTGTGGGATACCTTTGAGGTGGTCTTGCACCGGAAAAGCATTGCTGGTTTGCTATTGTATCACATGCTATGCCATACCGCCGTGCTATGCCATGCGTTGCTGCGCTATGCTGTGCCACGCCATGCGCTGCTCTCCTATTTGACGCCTTCTAGGCTATGGTCTGCGACGCCATGCGACGGGATGCGATGCTGCAGATGTGGTGTTCCGCCCAAAAACCTCGGTAGGAGCCACGTGGTGATCGTGCGTGGCTGTTGTACACGGAACGACATTTGCTGTGCTCTGCTGTGCTATGCCACGCGATGCTATGCTATGCGATGGCCTGCTGTAGCTCCATTCGGTCGCTCACCCCGATGGTAGTCGCGTGGTTGTTTGGGCCCACAATCTCAGCCATGTAAGCGTGCACGCGCCTGGCACGCGGGGGGGCGGGGGAAGGGGGGGGGACGGAAAGGAGGAGGAGGAGGAGGAGGAGGAGGAGGAGGAGGAGGAGGAGGAGGAGGGGGGGGAGGAGGAGGGGGAGCCGGGCCCGCAGGTCGCCGGCAAGGGGGGGAGGAGGAGGAGGAGGAGGAGGAGGAGGAGGAGGAGGAGGAGGAGGAGGAGGAGGAGGAGGAGGAGGAGTACGACCAGGATACTCTCAGGATGTCCGTTGGAGACACCGGTAGTGGGCCCTCGGGGGGGCCTCGTCGCCACGGATGGGCGCACCTTGGAAAATCAATGCGTTGGGACTCGGGAGGGCTCCGGGGACCGATCTTGAAGAGGAAGGGTGGAGGAAGGAGGGGCAGGTGGCAGCTGCTCTCCAAGGCCCTCTCGGCTCAAGCCGCTCGTGCTGCAACCGCTGTTCACGAAGTCCCGGCGCCTGCGCCCAGCGCCCGAGCAGCGCGCGGGATGTCCGCGGATCCTCTCAGTGAGCCCAATTGGCTGGCGCCATATTTGCGGGATTGGCGCCACGACCATCCTCTCCGAGCCACCGAGCCCATTGTGTCTGGGTATACAAGTGAGAAACCGAAGAAGAGCGCACAACGTCCGTGGCACTACTACACTGTGAAGCAGCCGGCAGGCGGTGTTCAAGCGTGGCTGCTCGTTCCTTTCCTCGTGAGGGCCCCAGCCTCTGGCGGGACACCCCCTCCGAAGGGAGCAGAATCCCAGGCGGGCTTGGAGACCAGAGTCAAGGATGGCGTTTTGATGGAGCACTACACAAACATCCATCGGATCGCGGCCCTCTTGGAGAGCCACCCGCTCGTATCCACCGTCACGCAGCACAAGGTGGACAAGTCCCTGCACCCTCGGCGCTTAGACGAAGATGGCCGGGCGTCCAAGTACCACCAGTCCCCCTGGGATTTGGCAGTGACGCTCGCAGCCTCTGGCGCGAAGTTCACTTGTGGGTGGAGCACCAACACGATCAAAGATCCGGTCGCGGCGATGTGGTGGCTACTTGCGGGGGGTTCCGCAACGGAGGAGAACCTCGTCCAGGCGGAGGCGATATTTTGGGATGTCGCCGAAGCCGGCCGGATCTGGCCGCCCGGCTTTTCCGCTCCCACGGAGCCCTGCCATGTCGCCGCCCGCCCGGCCATGTTGCCGCCGAGCGCTTCCGCGAGCGCCTCCGGAAGCGGCAGCGTGGCGCCCGTTGCTTCCCCGGCGGCCGCGTCGTTGTCCCAGCCTCCGGCGGGAGACGCAGCGCGCGCATCCGCGCTGGCGCCGCAGGCAGCTTTGGCGAGCACGTCTGTTCCGCCGCCCCTGCCGTGCGCCACCGAGCCCGCGCCGGCGCGCACGTCAGCCTCTGCTCCACCGCCTCAGCCTCTGGCGGCGAGGCCCCTGCAGCTGCCTTTGGCGGAAGCGCCCGCGGCCGCGGTGGGGGCGCCCGCCGACGCGACCGGAGCGGCCTCCGCGTCGTTGCCCCAGCCTCTGGCGGGAGACGCAGCGCGCGCCTCCGCGTTGGCGCCGCAGGCAGCTCCGGCGAGCACGTCTGTTCCGCCGCCCCTGGCGTGCGCCACCGAGCCCGCGCCGGCGCGCACGTCAGCCTCTGCTCCACCGCCTCAGCCTCTGGCGGCGACGCCCCTGCAGGTGCCTTTGGCGGGGGCGCCCGCGGCAGCGCTCGGGGCGCCCGCCGACGCGACCGGAGTGGCCTCCGCGTTGCTGCCTGCGCCGAGCGGTGGCGCCGAGCGCCAGGACAACCTCGCGGACGACCAGGTGGGAGCGGAGGAAACGGCTGAAGTGCAGGGTATCGATTATACCGAAGATAAGGATGACAGCTTGTCGTCTGGAGGGGAGGAGCAGGACGTCAACGCCGAGCCCGCGCCGGAGCAGGCCCCCCCGGCTGAACCGCAGCACAGGGCGCGTCGCCGCTCGAGGTCCCGACCGGGGCCTCAACGTACACGCGACCCAGCCTCTGGCGGGGCGGACGGCGAGGTCGACCTCACCGTGCACGTGTCCGCCAAGAAACTGGAGCGCCTGTCGGAGGACCAGAAGGAGCGGCTGCGCCAGATCGTGCGCACCAGTGAGCGGCAGGTGCACTTCGGCGAGTACTGGCAGGGAAGGGTCAGCCTGCGTGAGCGCATGCCTCGAGAGGCTCCGCAACTGGCGAGAGCTCGCGACGAGCGTCGGGCGCTTCTCCTCGGTGAGTTGCTGGAGTACGCGGACCCGATCCCGGACGCTCCGGAGTTCATCGCTGGAATCCCTTCCAAGAACACCATGCGCTTCGGCGCCAACGAGGATGTCGTCAGGGCCATCGCCAGCAGGAAGATGCACTACATGCGTTTGCTGACAAACAAGATGGACGAGGATGAATGGCTCACCTTCGTCGAGGAGTGGCCGGACTTGTCCCCAGCCTCTGGCGGGTGGCGGGTGCTCCAGCGCGACGCCTGGGAGCAGCTCAAGCAGGAATGGCGGGGGTTGTCTCCAACGATGCCGAAGCCCAGTCGACCCCCAGCCACGTCCTCTCCACCCATCTCCCTTCCCTCCACGCGGTAGGGAGTCGGCGAAGGAGGAGGGAGAGGACGAGGATGGGGGAAGGGGAGGGAAGGGGGGAGGGCGAGGAGGGGGAGGGACAGGGGGCGGCACCGTTGGAGAGAATCCGTCGCCACGACTGAGGACTTTCGCCTGCGCGATACGCGCGACTACGTGAAGCACATTCTGGCACTGCACGATGGCGAGGCCAGGCTTGTGCGGGCGGGGTGGGAGCCATTCCCAGCCTCTGGCGGGAGCATCCTTCAACCTTGCTACTGGCACTACCAATTTTCGCGCGGCTGGGACACGTACTCGTGGCTATCCACCCACAAAGGAAACTTGACCATCCAAGACCTGGACTGGATCATGATGAAGGACGGCGGCGAGACTGGCTTGATGAGGAGCGACCCAGCCTTCGGGAACTGGCAGATCCGCAGTGGCCAATTCATCACGCTGGCCGAACTCTTCTGGTTCGGGAAACACTTGTGCTCATGCTACGACATCTACCGCGCTTACCTGAGCCTGCCTGTGTGGATCCAGAAGCGCAAGCATTCGACCTCGCAGTCCGCGGCGGGAGTCCTCAGGCGCAACGCGAAGGCGTTGCGCCGCCAGGAGGAGGGCAAGCACGGCTTGCCCTCGAACCCGGGGAAACGCGGGCGGCGGTGAGCACTTGCCCTCGGCGCCTGCGGTGCCGAGCCCAGCCTCTGGCGGGAGTAGCCTCGCGCCCAGCTTCGGTGCCAATGCCAGATTTTTTACAGCGGAACTGCAGATTCCGCGTCCGAGCGAAGCCGAAACAATCTTGGAAACAGCTTCCCTCCTCATTGTCGTCCTCCCCTCCGCTCCCTGCTGCATTAGTCCTCAGTCCCCCCCCTGCTCCTGCTGCTAATCCTGCACCCTCGCGAGCACAAGGGCGCAGCAAAACCCAGCCTCTGGCGGGAGTGAGGCTCGACGTCCAGGGGAAAGCTTGAGGACACCAGAACAGGACCGCCTGGCCTGTCCACCGTGGGACGTCGCTCCTGCATCGCTCTCCCGCCCTGTCCCTGCCCCCGGCTCTACTCGCCCCCTCCCTCCCGTCTCTGCCCCCCCCGCCCCTGCTAGTCCTCGTCGTCGTGCTCCTGGATGTCGACCAGGTCCCCAGAGGGAGTCATTTGTTCCGTGAAACTTCTCTCCGTCCTCCGCCCCCCATCCCTCCTCATCGCCCTCCTGCTCATCCGCCTCCCCCTCCCCCTGCCCCTCCTCCCTGCTCCTCCTCCTCCTCCTCCTCCTCCTCCTCCTCGTCCTCCTCCTCCTCCTCCTCCCCCTCCTCCTCCTCCTCCTCCTCCTCCTCCTCTTCCTCTTCCGCCTCCTCCTCCTCCTCCTCCTCCTCCTCCTCCTCCTCGTCCACCTCCGCCTCTTCCTCCCCCATCCCCCGCCCCCCCACCCCCACGCTGCGCCGTCGCTCATGCCAGAGAAGCTATCAATGGCAGCCCCGTCGCACAGACCCTGCGAAGAAGCAGGCCAGATCGCTAAAAAGTAGACCGGGCCCTGCCAAAAAGTAAACCAGACCCTGCCAAAAAGTTAGACCAGACCACCCATAGGTAATCCAGACCCTGCCAAAAAGTAGACCAGACCCTGCCAAAAAGTAGAACAGACCACCCATAGGTAAACCAGACCCTGCCAAAAAAGTAGACCAGACCCTGCCTAAAAAGTAGGCCAGACAACCCATAAGTAGAGCAGGCCCTGCCAAAAAAGTAGGCCAGACCACTCATAAGTAAACCAGACCCTGCCAAAAAGTAGACCAGACCCTGCCGACAAGTAGGCCAGGCCACCCATAAGTAAACCAGACCCTGCCGAAAAGTAGACCAGACCCTGCCAAAAAGTAGACCAGACCACCCATAAGTAAACCAGACCCTGCCAAAAAGTAGACCAGACCCTGCCGAAAAAGTAGACCAGGCCACCCATAGGTAAACCAGACCCTGCCAAAAAGTAAACCAGACCCTGCCAAAAAGTAGACCAGACCACCCATAAGTAAACCAGACCCTGCCAAAAATTAGACCAGACCCTGCCAAAAAGTAGACCAGGCCACCCATAAGTAAACCCGACCCTGCCAAAAAGTAGACCGGACCCTGCCAAAAAGTAGACCAGACCACTCATAGGTAAACCAGGCCCTGCCAAAAATTAGACCAGACTTTGCCAGAAAGTAGAGCAGACCATCCAAAAGTTGACCAGACCCTGCCAAAAACTGGACCAGACCCCGCCGAAAAGTAGACCAGACCACCATCAAAGGAAAGCCAGACACCCGCACATATTGGGCAGAGCCAGCACCAGCCATGCCCAGAGGCAGACAGCACCATTCATAATGGGCCCCAAGAGAGACGTTCGTCTCTCTGCGATCGCGCGTGGCCAAGCGGGCTCAAGCGGGCTCAAGCGGGCTCAAGCGGGCTCAAGCGGGCTCAAGCGCTCATTTGCTGAGCACGGGGTCTGCGCGGGGGCGCCAGGGCGCGCGTTGTGGGGCTGCGCCTCGCAGCCTCTGGCGCGATGGTGTTGAGATGCAAGACGTGCCACCAGCGCGCCAGAGACCATGATGGAAGCTGCAAGAACTCGAAGTGCGCGCAGTACCGCGCGCCTCTGAAAGGGCAGCATTGGAAAGTTGCCAGGGTGAGCGATATCTTGGGCAAGCCGACAGAGAAAATCGGCGCGTACGTCGCCGGCGGTTTCATTCTCACTTTGCTTCGCAGACATGACATTCGCGTCGGCGTAGCGAGCGGCGAGTATCTTCGGGCCGCAGCCTCTGGCGCGACTGCAGTGCGCTTGGAGCTTTTAGCGGTGGTCTATCTGTGCTACTGGCGGTGGTCGGCGAGCTCACTTCTTGGATACTTGTCGAAAGCATTATCCCGTTTTGAGCGCGCGGACTCCGCAGACAGAGCTGAGATCTTAAAGGGCGCGTGGTCTTCGATGGAGGCGGACGTGGACGGTTGCCAGGTCGTCGGAAATCGCCGGGAGCACGATGTTCAGTTAGTACCCCGCCAAGACCGGAAATGTATCGCAATCTCAGCCCCTGGCGAGACTTTTGCGTATCATCCTTACAAGAACCCGGCTAGTCGCCGCACTGGTGCGCACGAATTTGAGAAATTGGTGCCTGACGTGCAGAATGGTAAGCTCCGGGACGCTTGCGTAGATCTCGCCGAGTTGTTCGCCGCGAAGCCCACGTTCAGGGACGCCGAGAGCATCCTGCGAAAGCACGAGATACAGCTATGGGCCGGCGCCACGTACAATCGAGTCAGGTGGCGTGGGAACCGAAAACATCCCACGCGGGGCCTCCCGATTGCGGCCCTCTGGTTGGGCATCGGTGTCCTCTTTGACCACGATCTCAAGGGGGAATCCAGCCGTGGCGACGACATCGCCCGTCGTCGTCGTCGTCGTCGTCGTCGTCGTCGTCGTCGTCGTCGTCGTCGTCGTCGTCGTCGTCGTCGATGGCCTGCCGAGGAGGCAAGTGGCGTCGGCGCCGTCTTCGTCGACGTCGTCGTCGTCGTCGTCGTCGTCGTCGTCAGCGTCAGCGTCAGCGTCGTCGTCGTCGTCAGCGTCGTCAGCGTCGGCACGTCGTCGTCGTCGTCGTCGTCGTCGTCGTCGTCGTCGTCGTCGTCGTCGTCGTCGTCGTCTTCGTCTTCGTTCTCGTATGACATAACGCGACACCGATTCTCGGATCTGGATATATACGACAGCAGATGTCCGGGCCCCCCTCCTGCCTGGCGCCCCCATCCCGCCCCTCCCCCATTTCTCTCCCCCTCCCCTTTGACAGGATTTGTGGTCCGCTTTCTGGCTCTCCAGGTTTGCGCGGTGGCTGTTCAAAGCGGAGGGCCTGCGCGTGCCCGTCGAGGACAAAGATTGGCCCCTGATCGCTGGCATGGGGTCTGGGGCTGAAGAGGGCCTGGCCGACGCAGGTATAGATTCGCACGAACAGGCGGAGGCGGCCTGCGCTATTTTGGCTGTCGAAATCGCAGCCTCTGGCGCGACGCCCCCGGGGGACGGGGCCGGTGCATCCTCCAGCGCGACATGCGGGGTCGACGATCTCGTCTGTTTCCTGTGCTTGAGCAAGAACAGAGAAGCTGTTCCTCGCAGGGTGTTCCCGCCGCCTGCGCCCCAGGTGTCCATCGCGCAAGATTTGGGGTTGGTTGCCCCGGTCGCAGCCGCTGGCGCGAGTGCGCCCTCAGGCGAGACTCTTTGTCATGCGCGAGTCAGGGGCAAAACCGCAGCGACGCCAGCCATCGTCTCCATCGCGGCGTGGGCGATCCAGGAAATCATGCGCTGGGTGCGCGCTCCCGCCGCGGGCGCAATATGTAATTGTTGCCGCGCGTGGCACGCAGGAGGTCTATTTCTGGCCTGCGCGGTCTCTGAGAGGAGGCGGGGCGTCGCAGACTCTGTCGCGAGCACCCTGTCCTTCGATGCTAAGCCCGTCCATGCGCTGCGCGATGCAG
Source organism: Prorocentrum cordatum (assembly GCA_963575745.1). Lineage (NCBI taxonomy): Eukaryota > Dinophyceae > Prorocentrales > Prorocentraceae > Prorocentrum > Prorocentrum cordatum. The sequence goes on from CAUYUJ010000781.1 coordinate 367,107, forward strand.
GAGTCTCCAAAAGTGATGTTCTCCGCGCTTGGGCCTGCGCGTGGGACTTGCTCGATGGGCTCCCCCCGCGTGCTAGTTTGGACTTCGACGAGCGATTGTTGTCAATGGCTCTAGTTCGCATGGGCGTCAAGGAACACCTTCGGGGCGACGCGAAGAAGGACGCGGCTGCCCTGATGTTCCCCGATGCAGGCGGGGAATATTCGCTTGCGGCTGTGGAAAAAGAAACACTGGCAGCGATAGAATGCCATGTGGTGATGATGATGGCGCACAACGATTCTGGCCTCTGGCGGTGATTCGCAGCCTCTGGCGCGAACCGGCATGGGGGGCGGCCGCTGGGGCGGCTGCTGGGGGCGACCAGCATTCGGGGTGTCTGGTCGCGATGGCGCAGGCTCGGGACAGCGGCAGCGCTCGATTCTTGGGGCACTGAGAGCGGGGCGTCTCGGTGAGCCTGCGCGCGGACGTCGGCGAACGCGGCGCGTGCTTGAACCGTGCCAGAGAAAATTACACCTGTTCGTTTTTCCGCTGAGCGTTTCTCATCGTGCTTCTGTCAGATGTCCTTGTCGGGGATGTTCCAAGCAGCCGCTGCTGCCGCTACTTTTACAGCTACTTTTACGAGTGCTATTACTAGAACCAGTACTACTCCGAATACTACAACTGCGACTCCGACGAATATTACGTCTACTAAGTTAACTACTACTACTACTACGACTACTACGACTACTACGACTATTGATACTACTGCTACTACCACTGCTACTACGACTACTACTACTACTACTTCTACTACTACTACTACTACTACTACTACTACTATTACTACTACTAGTATTGCTACCACTACTGCTACACTTGCTACGGCGACTGTTACTACTACTGCTACTAATGCTATGACTGCTACCACCAGGGCCACTGTTACTGGCACCCCGCAGCTACATCAACTTAGCGTGGCACTGCTACCGCTACCGGTGTTGACGTTGCTATTAATGCAACTGGAACTGCTACCAACACAACTGTCACTTCCAGAGCTACTACAAATGCAGCTACTACCACTACTACGGCGACGACAACGGCGACGACGACGTCGACGGCGGCGGCGACAGCGACGACGACAGGGAGGGAAACGACGACGGTGACGACGACGCCGACGACGGCGGCGGCGGCGGAGCGACGACGACGACGGCGACGGCGACGCCGACGACGACGACGACGGCGGCGACGGCGGCGACGGCGACGGCGACGACGGCGACGGCGGCGGCGAGGGCGACGGCGACGGCGACGACGACGGCGGTGGCGGCTGCGGCAGTGGCGGCGGCGGCGGCGTCGACGACGGCGATGACGACGACGACGACGACGACGACGACGGCGGCGGCGGCGGCGGCGGCGGCGGCGACGCTTATTGTAATGATTTTGGCCTTGGTGGACCGGGCAGCAAGGAGTTCGGGCCCAAACTGCTACCCGCGAGGAGGGAATAGAGAAGGACGGGGGGGGAGCAGGAGAAGCAGCAGCAGCACCATCAGGGGCAAGGCTGCTACCTCCCCCCTCCAGGGGCCCGAGGTTCCTTGGACGCTCAGCCGGGGTGGACTTGCACAGTAGCCTCATTGCTGCCTGACTGCACCCCTCCAGGGAGACTCGAGTTCCCCAAGCTAGCTGCAGCTCCAACGGGGACAAGTCACGATTCATCAGCCCGAGGCTCCTCCTCTTCCTCGGGCCCGAATTCAAGAGCGTCCACGTCCTGGGAATCAGGCCCTGGATCCCTGACCGCGCCCTCGACCTCGGGCGAGATCGACGTGGAAGGGTCGAGAGCGCCAGAGTCCGAAGCACCGGGGCGAGGCTCGCTGTACACGGCGTCTGCGACGAGGTCATCGCATTCAGCCCTGATGCGGTCACGTTTTTTTCACAGGGGCAAAGTTCATGCTCGAGTCGTCTGACACTGGACTTAGAACCTGCCACTGCCGAGGCTGACGGGCGAGCTGCCTGAGGTAAACGTGCTGCAGCAACTAAGGATCTCATCATGAGCTGGTCTCCAGCTCCTCGCAATTGCATTTCTAAACCGCTGTGCGGGGCCCATAGTGTGTCGACAGCAGCATGTACACGTTTGATATGCGGGATGCACCATTATCAGGCCATGACGATCTCCATGCGCGAACTGCCTGACCATCCGTCGCATGCTTGCTCAACTTCTGCTCTGCGAATCACGCCACCGACGCGCTTGCAGAATGCACTCCTACCGAAAACGTGAAAGTCAAGGTTATAGCCAGCGAGCACCATCCACGGGAGTCACACCGATCTGAGAAACGCGCCAAGCTTGGAGAATCTCGGAGCATTACCACCTGAAAACTGCACTGACGGATGAGTGCAAAACAGTACGACGAGAACCGAGAAGCCGCTCATGTGCTCGAGCGTCGGCACGAAACCGTCGAGAGCATCTGAGCCCTCGGCGCAGTAGTTGATGGCACCTTCTTGAGGCTTACCAAGAACGCGATGGGCGTTCCTGTGACCCTGCGCCAGGAAGATCTCCCCGCCCTCGTTGGCTCGCCCTGGCGTCGCGTCCGAGGTGGATCTCCCCGTACCCCGAGCAGGATTGTCGAGGAACGTCAGCTTGAGAGCTCGCGCCCGCCGCGTCTACTTCGAACGAGTGCGACTGCAGACGTGGAACTCCACGATGCCAAGGAAAGAGTACTTGCTCATCACATCAGTCGACGTTGAGAAGCTCCACGGCTTGGTGCCAAGGCAAGTGACATTGCTGAACAACGTGGTGCAGGAGGTCTCGCCGTCCGACCTGGAGCTCGAACTCGAGACAGCACCGTTCTGCGGAGGAGCTGGCGGCTGGGTGGCAGCAGCTTCCGCCGCAACTGCCGCCGCCTGCTCTCGATCCTGAGGGGACCGCCGACTTGGCCGCCTCCGCGCCGCGCCCGCGGCGCTGGCCTGACGGACCCTCTCCATCTCGATCAGGATCTCCTCCGACGGGCCCGCAGCAGGCCCTGTGGCCGCTGTGGCTGGGCCTGGGCGAGCGGCCGTCGCGACGCCCCCCGCGGCGCCAGCCACGGGCGCCACGGGCGCCTCCGCTGCTGGGCCGCCGACACCGCCGCCGTCCGCCATCTCGGCGCCCTTCGGGTCCTTCTCGACGGCTGGCGCGGCCTTGCGTCTCTCGTGCTGCCGCTCCTGGGTCCTCTCACGGAGTGCCGAAGCCTCGGCCCGCCACTTCGCGACCTGCTCGGCCTTGGTGGCGACGCTATCCTTCACCTGCAGCAGCTCCCTCTCCACGATCTTCAGAGCATCGCGCTCCTCGGACGTGAGCTCCTCCACGGAATCGAGCTGCCTTGGGAAGTTCTCGTCCCACGTGACATTTATCATGGGCGGGGCTGCCGTGGGGCCTCCACCGGCACCGTGTGGCGCCCCGCCACTTTTGCCTTCACTCGTGCTGGTCGCGACGCCGGCCTCACGAGCTAGGGCCACCGCCGCCGTGCGCTTGTTGATTTCCGCAGGCGCCAGCGCGCGTGCGGCCTCCTCCTCCTCCTCCTTCAACTGCGCCTCCTCCAAGTTCTGCTGACACTTGGCCACCTGCGAGGCAGTCTGGGGGTGCTTGACCGAGGCGTCCTTCCACACGCCCTCGGCGCGGCGGACCGCCTCGGCCGCGCACACGGAGGTGGTAGCAGGAACTGCTGCCGCCTGTTTTGCAGCTGCTATCTGCTCTGCCCGCACCTGCTTGCTGACGGGGTCGGTGAGGCGCGGGATGGCCATCGCGAGCGCTTGGATGGTCCTCGTATGGTCCTTGTTGCCCCCGTTCCCTACGTTATTCAGGTCTGGCTGCTGTTGGCCGTCTCCACCACGCTGGGGCTTCGGCCTGTACAGTTTGACTGGCCTGTTGCACTTGCGACACGTCAAGCAATTCGGTTGCAACTTGTGGTTGAATTCCTGAGTGCCGCATCCTGCGCGCGTGCTCCACGGCTTGGACATTGCTGCCGTGAGTCTTGTAAGCAGGGCCTCGCTTTCGCCAGCCTGACTGTCTGTTCGAAAGCATGACCAGGAATTGAACTGCCCCACGAGCACCACGGGGAGTCGCGGGGTCTGGGCTTCGAGCTGCCAAGATGGTGCTCGAGCCCAAATTGCTTGAGCCAAATGGCTACGGACATGGAGGGACGAGGAGGAGGAGGAATGATTGTGAGGAGGGGGGAGAGGAGGGGGAGGAAGAGAAGGAGGAGGAGGAGGAGGAGCAGGAGGAGGAGGAGGAGGAGGAGACGGAGGAGGAGGAGAAGAAGTAGGAGGAGGAGGAAACGGATCAGGAGATGACGAAGGGAGGAGGAGGATGAGGTGGAGGAGGAGGGGAGGATCAGGAATGCCGTTGGGCATGATGAAGGAATACTTAGGACGGTTGAGGATGATGAGGATGAGGACGATGGTAGTGGTGATGAAAATGTTGTTGTTGTTGTTGTTGTTGTTGTTGTTGTTGTTGTTTTTGATGCTGATGATGATGAAGACGATTGTGACGATACTGACAAACCTGATGCTAATGATGATCATGTTGACGATGTTGGTGGTGCTGCTGCTGCTGGTGATGATGATGATGATGATGACGTTGCTGCTGCTGGTGATGATGCTGATGAGGATGGCGATGTCGATGCTGGTTATGATGTTGATGGTGGTGGTGATAACGGTAATGTGGATCATGATGTCAAGGGTGATGCGAGTGATAATGAGGTTGAGCATGTTCACGATGCTGACGATGTTATTGGTGATGATGGCGATGTTGATGCTGGTGCGGTTGCTGCTGCTGCTGATGATGATGATGATGATGATGTTGAGGATGACGATGATGAAGGCTATGATGCTGCTGTTGATGACGGTGGTGGTGATGATGATGCTGATGATGATGGTGATGACGATGGTGACGGTGCGATGGTGCTGCTGATGGTGATGAGGCGGGGGAGGAGATTGAGTATGAGGATGACGATGAGATTGATGATGTGGAGGAGGAGCAGGAACATGATGAGGGCAATGTGTGCGTCTCGGGAGGACGCGGCGGCGCTCGTGATAGGAGTGGTGGGGATGGTGGGGCGCCACGGAAGGGTGTGGGGCATCCGCGCCCCGCAGACCGAGTTGTGGGAGGAGCGCGAGCCGAAGCGGCACGTGCTCGAGACGCTGCTGCGAAACGCGGGCTCCGCGGTGGCGCCGCACGTCGCGGGCCCCTTCGGGGCGGTGGGTTCCCCTTGGGAGGAGGAGGAAGAGGAGGAGGATGATGAGGAGGAGGAGCGGAACAGGGGAGCGGGCTCCGTAGCCGATTTTTTCGGGTGAGTCCAACGGCATTGCTCAATGACTCGGGGGTTTTGGCGAGGGGAGTTTACTGCCCCACCGTTCGCCTGGCTTGTCCGAGCGCAGCTTTTCACAACGGCCCAGCGACCTCAGTAACACACCTTCGCTGCCACGGCTGTCCTGTCCAGGCATGGTTCCTCTTGCTCGCGATTTCTCTTGTCGACTGTGAGTTCAGTCCGACGGGGGCAACGGAGAGGGCGGAGGTGGGGGTGAGTCCGAATGGTCGACGAAGGGGACTGGGCGAGGAGGCACGTCTGCCTTCCTGCCATGTTCGGAATGTGGTTGCCAGAAGATTTTCATGGATTACAAGTGGTGCAAGCATTGCCATGCCCCGCCCGTCCTTGTGCAGCCGTCGATGCCCAAACAGCCATTTGGGGTGTGGCTGAGGAATTATTCATCGTCCAGTGGTGTCTCTCTTTCCGGGACCATGTTGCCGGCTTTGTCTGTGCAGCGAGGGCAGTACGCTCAAAGTTGGTCGTCGACGGTTGCACAGCCCAACGACAAGGATGTTTCTTCGTGGGAACGGGAACATCCAGGTTTATGGCAAGGGCGACCACTCAAGTCCAGAGGGTAATCATCGCTGTCGGCCGGCAGGCAGATGGCACCCGTTGCCGAATGGGTTGGTTCCACATTTTTCCAGTGATGAGGTTCTACCACGATCTAAGTTGTGTTTGAAAACTGGTGATGTGGTCAATGTGGCACGCTACGAGTACTTGGCGAAGCACATCGTGGGGCACTTCGCCCCTGCTGACACAGACGTGCACCTGGCGATCCCGTCACACTGTGGGGCTGTTCGCAGGCTTGAGAGAGCTATGGATGCAGATTACAGGTGCAGTCCTATATTCAAGCTGACGTGTAGTCTCAAGTCGAGAAGGTGCAGGAGACGCGCAATTCACTAGAGCAAGCCAGTTCCGATTACAAGGCTATTTGGCGCGGCAGCACGAATGAGCGGCTGACTTGATGGATCCTCTCGTTTCGAAACGAGAGCACACCAAACACGCGAACTTGGGACCGATCCCCGTCACTCGTGAGCTGACGATCTGAGAGCACGAGCGCGCGCCGGCGCGGGTGGCACATCGGGTCGTTCGGGCCGAGCGCATGTCCACGGGTCGGCCTGGACTGCTTCCCTCAGAGCTCTACGCGCCCTTCGACGGATGAGGGCGGCCTCAGCATCTCGACGGTCCGTCTCCGGAACAAACCCTACTTTGAATTCGCTCCAGCCGACTCTGGAGGCGTTGCCAGCGAGCACATCAGCACATTCGTTGCCGACGGCGCGGAAAACTTCGCGCTCGCGGGAACAGTCCAGCTCTTCAACCGAAACGTGCTGCTGGACCCACTCAACTATTATCTCCGCGCCCCTCCCCTGGGCAGCACGACAGATCCTGGCCCAAAGATCGACATTACGAACGTAACCAGAGCACTTACCTCGGGACCAGATCCTGAGGATGGGGAGGTGGTCGGTGATGTGTCTTAACTTTCCTACAGTCCTCTCGAAGGCCTCAGCGAACGCCGTGAGCTCAGCTCGGGGAGCCGTCTGATGTTTCCCAGGGACCGCGGCGGCGAAACCGGCAGAAGGTTCCCAGGCAAACAGGGCCCCGTCGAGGACAACAATCGCTGCTCCGACCCTGCGGCGCCGAGGGTCTTCAGAAAACTCGCCACCCGAGCCGCCCCCGAAGGCGCACGGGAAATCCTCGGCATCACGGGGTGCGGAGGCGAAGCTTCTGGAAGCTAGAGAGACAGGCTGCTTTTCTTCGTCGAACACTGGGCAGGTGTCGGCGCGGCTCGGGACGCCCCTGAGCCACAGGGGGGGGCTGGCCACGTGGTTGACCCTCGCCTGCTCCTCCAGGCGGGCGCTGTCGTCGTAGCCCTTGTGACCGCAGTTCTTCGGACAGCTCCGAATTCATTGAAACAGAATCTCCTCACCTGTGCCGCAGCGGGCGCAAACAGCATCCATCGCGCATCCTGCTTCACGAAGGCGGACACGCGGCTGCTGACAACCACGTGTGGCTGCGACGGCGAGGCCGACCTGGCCGCATTCGTCGGCCTTGCTGAACCTTTCGATCTCACAAGAGACGTGTATGAGGTCCGCACCCAGACGGAGGTCGTCGGCCGCTTGGTGCTGAGCAGCCTTACTCTGGAGCTTCCTGCCGATGGAGCTGTTGACCTCGTCCAGGGTGGCCGAGAAGTCGGATGTCATCTCGGCGAACGTGTCGTCGTCCGCCGTCGGGATGAGCCATGAGTGGTCGCCGCCTGTGCCCCCATTGCGCAGCCATGACTGGGCCCCAACCGATGTCGCATAAGGTGGCAATCGTGGCGCTGACTGGGCCTTTGACGATGCGCCGCCTCCTCTGACCAGCGCGTTTGATAGTGGGGGCGACGAGGCTCCACAGCCACGTAGCCAACTGTTGCCGACGAGCTGCTTTGGCAGGGCCTCCGTCGCCAAGGGCCGTCGCTAGAACCGCGGTGAGGCAGCGCCCAGGGCCGCGCCCTTCGATCGACCGCCCTGCCTGGCGACGGAGTTTGATGATGTCGTGCTCTGGGGCGCGCATCTGCTGGTGTCCGTAGAGCGCCGGGGGAAAGCTGCCAGTCCGCCATAGTCCCTGAGACACGCGACGGAGCTTGGCGATGCGGCGGATCTTGCTAATCGGCCTGGAGCGCTTGGCCGCCTTCGCCATCCCGTCACGAGCCTTAGCGCGGACTCGAGCCCGCCCAGCAGCAGCGTCGCATCTCAGGTCGGCGGCTGCCGCAGCGGCTCGCGAAGGCACACCTTGCCTGCGTGGCCCCAACGCAATGCCCTTGCCCATGGGGATGGACGAAGCAACCGCAACTATTTTATCGGAAATCGCAAGGCCAGCCTCGTTCTGCATCGAATGTCCCCCGTGTCCACCAGCTTCGATCCATGTGTCAGTAACTGTCCTGACTGTCCTCCACTCGGAAGATCGTGTCATTGATGAAGGTCCTGGTCATGATGCTGCGCTGGTAGCGAAGGCGGGCGTCGTGGAGGATGGGGCCTAGCATAGCCTTGGCCAGCTTGCCGCCGTGCGGGGATCCTGCAACCAGGGACTTGGTGGGGAGGATTTCTCTGGATACCCAGAGCCCATTTCTTTATTGCTTGGGGCATGACGGGCGTCATGGCCCCCGCTCCCCCCCCCTATGACGTAACGCTCCCCCCCCAGTGTGCTCCGGGCACTGCCGCCGTGCGCATTGGGATCCGCGCAGGTGTCCGCGTAGGAATCCGAAGAGGAGTCTGGTCCGCAGTCGTCGTCGTCGTCGTCGTCGTCGTCGTCGTTGTCGTCGTCGTCGTCGTCGCTCGTGGCTTGTGGCTCGTGGCCTGCCGCTCGTCGCTCATAGTCGTCGTGCGCGCGGACGCGGCTGAAGCCTTTTTTTATACCGGGCCGACGACGGCAATCATTTGGTGGGGGGGTGGAGGGGGTCGATGACGTCACGTTTCGCGCCGGCGGCGTCTGGGAATGCCGAGGAATGACGGAGGACTGGTCGCGCTGGCATGTAGGTGGCGATTTGCACCACAACGCCTGTGTACACCACAGTGCCTGCGTGCACCACAGCGCCTGTGTACACCACACCGTCTATGTACACCACAGCAGCCGCGTGCAACACAGCGTCAGTTTGTGCCACCGTGTTCGCGGGCACAACAAGCTTTTTGCACACCGTAACGCTTGCGTGCACCACATCAGCCGTGTGCAACACAGCACCAGAGTACACCACAATGCCTGCGTGCGTTGCAGTGCCTGTGTGCACCACGGCGCCTGTGTGCACCACAGCAACCGTGTGCAACACAGCACCACTGTTGCATATAGAATGTTAGAACGAATCCTTGTGACAAAATGGAGCGCTAATGGATTCCACAGAAAACAATACAACATAATCCTTATGGACGACGGAGCGCCGCTGGAATCTACGAGTCCTCCCGAGTCCGCCCGCATCACCCTAGCTCCTCCCATCTGCGTCGTCCGCTGTAACGCCAACCCGTACTACAGGGGGTAAGGAGGAGGAGGAGGAGGTGGTGGTGGAGGTGGAGGAGGAGGGAAGAGGGAATAACGTCGCACTCGATTATTAGCAGTTTCCTGGCGTGGCGTCAAGTTGTCCGCAACAGATCCTCACGTACATGCTCCTTCTAGTTGTCCTACGCACGCAGGCATTGTGGTGTACACCAGCGCTGCGTTGCACGTGGATGCTGTGGTGTAGGCGCGCGTTGTGGCGTGCACAGGCGCTGCGGTGCACGCAAACACTGTGGTGTACACAGGCGCTGTGTTGCACATGGTAGCTGCAGTGTACACATTTGCACCGGCGCTGTAGTGTACGGAAGCACTGTGGTGTACACAGGCGCTGCGTTGCACACGTTTGTTGCGGTGTACGAAGGCGTTGTGGTATACACGCGCGCTGTGGTGCACGCGAGCGTTGCGGCGTACACAGGCGCAGCGGGGCATATCGCCACCTACATGCTGCTCGCGTCGTCGTCGTCGTCGTCGCTCGTCGCTCGTCGCTCGTCGCTCGTCTCGTCTCGCGCGCGGGCGCGGCTGCGGTGCCGGGGCCACACGGCGGGGGGGGTGTTACGTCATACCCCCCCATCGCCCCCCCCCCCCCTGACGCCCGTCATCGCCGAACATACAAAAACGCGCTCACAGCGGCGCTCCCGCAGATGGCGCGTCGCGAGGAACAGCTGGAACTCCAGTGCCACGATGATAGTTGGGAAACCCCGTCTGAGGCCCGCCATGCACAGCAATGACATTGAGATGCTGCCATAGAACTTCCCGGGGTCGAGCAGGATCGCGGCGCTGCTCATAAACAGAAGTTTGCAACACTCGTCCATGCAACTACGAACAATGGCTGCCTGCAGGGGCGAAGAACCACGCGCAGCTGTGTCCCAGACGTCGCCAAGCCCATCGCTCCATCCTCTTGGAAGGTGGTGGCGCATCTTGGACCACAGCTTCATCGCAAAGGGGAGCTGACCAATAATTTTGTCGCCACCCCTGGCGTTCGGAGCCACAGCGCCCAGGACTGCGAAAAGCTGGGCTGGCCACACACCCTCGCGCTCGATGAGGGCGCACAGAGGGACGAGGTCCTGGCGGCCAGGCGCAGGCAGCCGCTGCACCTCGATCGGGCCCATGGCGTCGATGCCCTTGGCCTTTTGGGCGCTGAGACGGCTGACCACTGCGTCGAGCTGCTTCAAGGGCGATGGGCTCATGGCGCTGATGCCGCGCTCTCTGCAAGGCGAACTGGAGGCTTCCAAGGATGCTCGACCGAGAAGCTGCGGGGTCTGTCCACGTCCGCTGCCAAGCGTCAGCACGACGATCCATGATCTGGCAGGACGTGGCATACGCGTGCCCCTCGACGTCGGTGGGCTCGTCGCGAACTGGCTGGTGCGGCTTGACATGACGATGAAGCTTACCTGGTGAGCCTCGCCACATCTTGAGCTCCCATTGCTGAAAGCCCGGCGCCCATCTGCCAAGGCCTCTGCGACTACCCAATTGAGAAATTTCTCGACTATGTCGATGATGTCTGGAATGGATTCATCCCGTTGCTGGCTGAGATCGGATACCGCTGCAACCCAGGTGGTAAAGACGCCGTCGGTGTCCTGCGCGAATGGCGTCTGGAGCTCGTTGCCTAGGGCTACGTAGAGGAGCTCAGCCAGCTTGCTGATGAGCGCCTGCGCTTCTCGAAGAGCGCCGCGTAGTCGTATGACCTGGTATCTCACCAACAGGGTAGAGGCGAGGTGCCACCATTCCAGGATCTGGTTCCTCATGTGGGCTCTGGCTGGTGTCGCGCTAGTACGGCTCCATGAGACATCGAAACCAAGGCATCGGCCGCGATGAAGCTTGCCCACCTCGGGCGGGAGGGCGCGGTGGGCGATCGCGGCCTCCTCGATTGCAGAGATCCAGGCGTGGTGTTCGCTCGCGATCACGACCTTGACGCCCAAGTCCCTGTCGAGGAGGAAGTGCGACATCAGCCTCTCGCCCGAGAACGTGGGGCTGCTCGCAGGTGCCGTCGGCGCGATCGGAGCGGTCGTCCCTCCTCCGATTCCAGGGGGGGGGGGGCCTGCCTGAGAACGCTCCGCCAAAGCGCAGGGCCGCGACAGCCCAGAGCTTTATCGGAGCCGACCGATGGGAAAGCGCGGGCAGTGACCTCACCCCCCGCTGGAGTGATGACAGGGGCGAAGCCAGCGGCAGACTGCGTCGTAGGAGTAGTGGCCAGGCTTGGTCCTCGGAGGAGGATGGCGGTAGATGGCGTTCCACTGCCGCTCCCCTCGATAGTGCGCGCTCCGACTCCCTGGTCGAAGTCGTGCCCGAGGTCGCCCATAGGATCGTGATCCTCGACGTCGAGCGTGGTCCTGTCTTGAGTCGATGCCGAACCATCCGGCAAAAGGTTTGGATCAGGGAGAAGCGCAGCGTTGCATTGAGCTCGAACGACGCTGCTGGCGTCGGCGTGCATGTCGGCTCTGGTGGCCGCGTCGAACTGTCTGCCTGTAGCTCGGAACCACAGGTCGAGGGGGAAGCATAATCCAACGGCTGGTGCGGGGTCTCCCGCGTCGTTGCTGTCAGGGTAAAGGTCGTCGAAGGCCTGCTGGGGCTGGCGATCCAGGGCTGCCCGACGCCGCGCCTTGGAAGCTAGAGCCCTCTGCCGCTTTCGGTCGAGGTCGGGCGCCTTTCTGGGGCGGGCCGTGGTCGGAAGCTTCTCGGGCATCTGGATGACACGATTTAACCCAATTGTCCTTGCCGCCGCAAGCGGAGAAGGCGAGGCCGACATGCGTCTTCCGGGGGACCTCGGCCACGGCCTCTATCTTGACCGACTAGGCTAGGTCCGACCTGACGATGCCGAAGTCGATGAGGGCGCCATGGCCGAGGTTGCAGGTGGTCTCGACATTCGGCAAGACAAGTGAGCCACCCAACTTCTTCAAACATGAGGTTTTGTCCCATTATGTAGGCTTGTTGTTCCAGTCGCCCATGGCGATCCACGTGTCGGCCACCAATCGCAGAAACGCAGCTAATCTAATCAGCATGCGCTCGCTGGCGCCCCTGAAGCCGTACTTGGGCTGGAGGTAGGTGGACGCGACGATGAGGTTGCCCGCCTCGGTGTGCCACGTGATGGGGTAGAAGCCCTCGAACGGGCCCTTGCCAGCTCGCTGCAGCTCGGCCTGGCGCCAGCCCTCGAACGACGTCGTGGCTAGCGTTTTCTTGCGCAGGATAGCCTCGCCGCCCGTGGTGCCCGACTGAGAGCGGCCTGTAGGCGAGGGCGGAGTGGCTACTGTCTTCCAACCGTCTTTGGGCGCGTTGACGATAATGCTTTCGAGGCGCTCTCCGCGAAGGTGTGTCTCAGCGAAGCCCGGCACGTCGCACTGCTCGGCCTGCGCCCCCGTGAAACCTTGTGAGCGCGGGCCCCACTCAGAGATGTTAGCGAAGGAGAACTGGCCGTCGGGGCTAGGATCCCCGCACAGCACCTCGGCCTGCGCCCTCGGGCTTGGGCGCGCCACCGTCGGCAGCAGGAGCGCCCAGAGCGGGCCAGTCATCAGCCGCGCCGCAGGCCCGCTCCTCAGCCCGCTGCTTCGCCCAGGCGAGGGCCCGGGCTGCTTCGGCCATGGCAGCCTCGCGGGCCTGGGCTGAGTCGGCGGGGGCGGCGGCGCCCGCCGTGGGCGGGGCGGCGGAGGGGGCCGCACCTGCCGCCGCGCTGGCCCCCGGGCCCGCGCGGGCCCGGCCGTCGCCCCCACGAAGCCTCTGGGCGGGCGCCGCGCGGATGTCCTGGGCAGTCTTGATCGTGACCTGGAGCGCGTTCTGCAGCGCTACGACCTCCGATGCGTACTTGTCGATCTGCGACTTGAGCTTCTTGAGGGTGGACTGCTGCTTCTCATCGAACGCGTCCAAATTGTGGGTGGCGCCGGCCTCCTTGATAGCGAGCAGGATCTTCTTGCCATCCGCCGCGTAGCCCTCGGGGGGGCCAGTGGTCTTGCCGACGGAGAGCGAGAGGGCCTCGATCGCCTTGTCGTTGGCCAGGCGGGCCTGGATGACCTCGGTGGCCACGGGCACCTCGTCCTTAGCCCTGGCGAGTGCTGCCTCTGCTGCAACATGGGCGTCGGCCGCGCGGCGGAGGGCGGCCTCCTTCTGAAGGGTCTGCGAGGTGCGGTTGGCCTCCTGCTGAGGTGCGCGCTGCTTGACAAGGCTGGCCGCGTACTTGCTCTCGAGCTCCTGGATGGCGCCGACCGAGCCAGCGAAGACAGGGTTGGCCGCGAGCATCTGGAGCAATCCGACTGGGTCCGCGGGCTTGTCCTTGGCCCATGGCGGCTTGGAAGCTGGGGTCTTCGGGGCCTTGTCCTTGCCCATGCCGCCGCTGGGTTTGAACAGGTCGATGGAGTTGTGGCACTTCGCGCACTTTCCGACGTTGGCGATGACGCGGAAGTTGAAGGCCCAGTTGCCACATTGCTTGCGTCACGAGAAGGGCTGCTGGCGCCCCATACTGCGACGAGGCGTGGCCCCTTGGGCACTGGGAGAAAGCTGGGCCGCCTGGGCAGGCTGGCGCAGCGGTGCGCTGGAAAGATCGGATCTGGCCGCGGACTAGCGGTATCAACGTGTTCCGTTGTCGAGCAAAGCATTTTGAGCCCAAATGGCTACGGATGAGGAGGAGGAGGAGGAGGAGGAGCAGGAGGAGGAGGAGGAGGAGGAGGAGGAGGAGGGGGCGGAGGACAATCTATGTGGGTTCGCGCCATATCTGATGTCCTGTCCCTCCCTCTCATGCTTTACCATGGCGTAAATATCATCCCTATTCGCACAGTCGGATGTCGCAGCATGGCATAGCATCACATAGCATAGCATGGCGTTGAAAATCAACGCGTAGCATGGCATAGCATGCCGAGGGTCTTGCGGCCCAAAAAACTAACGAATCGGCACCGAACTTGTAATCACTTCCGACGGCTGCTTCGGGGGAGCATGTTCTAGATATGGAGGCCTATTTGGAAGGACCGAAAAACCATGCCGTGGCATGGCATTGTAAATAATGACACCAGCGGTGCAGCGGGAGCACGATTCGGAACGAGCGGAAGCGCGGAAATGAGTCCAGCGGTGCAGCGGGAACACGATTCGGAACCAGCGGAAGCGCGGAAATGAGGCCATTGTTCCAGCGGGAGCACGGTCCGGAACGAGCGGAAGCCCGAAAATGAGGCCAGCGCATTAGCGGGAACAACATGTTGATAAAAACCAGCGACAACCCTGTTCCCGAGAGGCTTGTGTGCAAAAAAACATAACGCGGAGGGGGGCCGAACATCTCCCGGACGTCGTCAGCGGAGAGAAGAGTTGTGTAATTGTTGAGGAGGCGGGAGGGGGAAGAGGAGGCGGAGGAGGGGGAAACAGGGGGAAGAGTACAGAAAGAGTACGAGAAGGGGTGTTGGGAGGATGGGTTGTGCCTCGTGTTCGAAGGCCCTCGGTTTTTTCCTCAGAAGGCTTCTGGGGGCCCCAGGAGGGGAGCGGGACCGAGGAGATCAGGAACGTGCGCTCAGCGTGTCACGCGGGGGGTTCTGGCCCATCACGCTTGGGCGCGACACGCCAATCACGTCCCAGTCCCCAAGCATCACCGCTCCGAGCTGTGTCGTTTCGCATGTTTGGTCCCAGTCCTCAGAGTGCCGATCTTGTGTGGCAGTGTCGAGGCGGGTCAGCACCAGTGGGGTCACCACTTGCTTGTGGAAGCCGAAGCCGAAGAGGATGAAGGTGAGCCGGTCCAGCGGGTCCGTTTCCCTGTGACGTGGCGTCGGTGGTGGCCTCTTTTGGCGCTGTTCGGGTAGCAGTGCCCGCGCTCGTCTGGCTCTGCAGCTGGGCTTGCGCCCTGGCCTGGCCTCCTCCCCGGTTAGGAAAAACACCGTGCCCGTCCGAAGACGACCTTCGATAGGGGGTGGGTACGCAAGGGCCCTCGTTGCTAGACGGGCCTCCGTTTCTTCTCGACAGTGGCTTACGTTTGCGCTCATTCGATGGACTCACAACGTTCTTGGCCAGATGGCCATTGGAGGAGATGGTTCGGGAGGGGGGGGGGATCAAGGTGCACCGTTCCAGCCCCTTCTGGACGCGGGTGGCAGTCTAGGCACTCCTCCTCCCTCTTCCTCCTCCTCCTCCTCCTCTTCCTCCTCCTCCTCCCCCCTCCTCCCTCCTCCTCCCTCCTCTTCCTCCTCTTTCTCCTCTTCCTCCTCCTCTTCCTCCTCCTGAAGGCATCGAGGCAGGTGGAGGCAGGAACTCCCCAGCTGCCCTGGGACCCCAGGCGGGCCCCGCAGGAGGCTTCCAGAGGTCTGAGGATCCACGCCCACCAGAAGCTTTTCGATCGGGACGGTGACACGGTTTCAGGCCAACCCTGCCGTGGGCAGCCCGTCAGCACGTTGATCCTGTGTTTTCTGTCCGAAGGCCAGGTGCTTCCTCAACGCTAACACGCTGACGGGTTCCCGGCGGAGGCGTGTCACTAATATAATTTCTGCTCCTAAATTCGAAGAGGGCCCAGACCCCCAACGTCATGACTTTTTCCATGACGTCGACCCTCATAGGTCTCGACCCCTTCCCCAGGATCAGTTTTTCATCCTGGGTCGTTGCTAGACGGTCCAGAGACCCGGCCAGAGGGCCGGCAAAGGCCCGAAATGTAGAGACAAGCTTCGCGTCGTGATTTTTCCCAACCCTCCTTGGATGGGTATTCGTTCTGAATAGAGCAGTGTGGTCTCCACTCCTTTCTTCCCGTCCCGCCTCCCTCTTGCCTTCTCCTGTCTTGCCTCCTTGGGGCTGCGATCTGTGAAACTGTCGCCACTGTCGAGGCCTGCTGGGGGGCCCAGCACAGTGACGCCACGGGCAGATTCAAATTAGACCTCGCCATCCCTGGGGGGGCTGCGATCTGTGAAACTGTCGCCACTTTCGAGGCCTGCTGGGGGGCCCAGCACAGTGACGCCACACGCAGATTCAAATTAGACCTCGCCATCCCTGGGGGGCTGCGATCTGTGAAACTGTCGCCACTTTCGAGGCCTGCTGGGGGGCCCAGCACAGTGACGCCACGGGCAGGTTCAAATTAGACCTCGCCATCCCTGGGGGGCTGCGATCTGTGAAACTGTCGCCACTTTCGAGGCCTGCTGGGGGGCCCAGCACAGTGACGCCACGGGCAGATTCAAATTAGACCTCGCCATCCCTGGGGGGCTGCGATCTGTGAAACTGTCGCCACTTTCGAGGCCTGCTGGGGGGCCCAGCACAGTGACGCCACGGGGGCCATCCCTGGGCTCCGATCTGCGAAATGTCGCCACTTTCGATGTCTGCTGGTGGGTCCTGCGGAGTGAGGCACCGCGCGGACCTGAGCGGGACCTCGCCGTCCCTGGGGGGCTGCGATCTGCGAAATTGTCGCCACTTTCGAGGGCTGCTGGTGGGTCCTGCGGAGCGAGGCACCGCTCGGACCTGAGCGGGACCTCGCTGTCCCTGCGGGCTGCGATCTGCGAAATTGTCGCCGCTTTCGAGGGTTGTTGGTGGTTCCTGCGGAGCGAGGCACCGCGCGGACCTGAGCGGGACCTCGCCGTCCCTGGGGGCTGCGATCTGCGAAATGTCGCCACTTTCGAGGGCTGCTGGTGGGTCCTGCGGAGCGAGGCACCGCGCGGACCTGAGCGGGACCTCGCCGTCCCTGGGGGGCTGCGATCTGCGAAACTGTCGCCACTTTCGAGGGCTGCTGGTGGGTCCTGCGGAGTGAGGCACCGCGCGGACCTGAGCGGGACCTCGCCGTCCTTGGGGGGGGGCTGCGATATGCGAAATGTCGCCACTTTCGAGGGCTGCTGGTGGGTCCTGCGGAGCGAGGCACCGCTCGGACCTGAGCGGGACCTCGCCGTCCCTGGGGGGCTGCGATCTGCGAAACTGTCGCCACTTTCGAGGGCTGCTGGTGGGTCCTGCGGAGTGAGGCACCGCGCGGATCTGAGCGGGACCTCGCCGTCCTTGGGGGGGGGCTGCGATCTGCGAAATGTCGCCACTTTCGAGGGCTGCTGGTGGGTCCTGCGGAGCGAGGCACCGCTCGGACCTGAGCGGGACCTCGCCGTCCCTGGGGGGCTGCGATCTGCGAAATTGTCGCCACTTTCGAGTGCTGCTGGTGGGTCCTGCGGAGTGAGGCACCGCGCGGATCTGAGCGGGACCTCGCCGTCGCTGGGGGGCTGCGATCTGCGAAATTGTCGCCGCTTTCGAGGGCTGCTGGTGGGTCCAGCGAAGCGAGGCACCAGGCATATCTGAGCGGGACCTCGCCGTCCCTGGGGGGGTGCGAGCCTCACGAACGCCGTTTGCAGAAGTATCTGCGCCCATGTCACGTCATCACCTCCGTATAACGTCTCCCGAGCTGCGCATGCCCCGCATTGCGCAGGGGTTGGGTACAACGCCAGGGTAATTTTTTTTGTGACTCGAGGGGGCCTGGGGAGGAGGATGAGGAGGAGGAGGAGGAGGAGGAGGAGGAGGAAAAGGGAGGAGGAGGAGGAGGGAATGGGGGAGAGGAGGGAGGAGGGAGGAGGGAGGAGGACGAGGAGGAGGAGGAGGAGGAGGAGGAGGAGAAGAGGAGGATAGGGAGTGCAGCCCTCCTTCCACCAGCTCAGGCCTGATCCCCGTGCTCGCGCGCCAGTCCTCGCCGGAGGACGCCGGCGCGTCGGCCTAGGAGGTGGAGGGAGGCGGAGGAGGAGGAGGGGAGGGAGGGCGAGGTGCAGGAGGAGGGAGGCGGAGGAGGAGGAGGAGGAGGCGCAGGAGGAGGAGGAGGGAAGAAGAGGAGGAGGAGGATGAGGAGGAGGACGAGGAGGAGCAGGATTGATGCGAACATGTTCGACGATCTGCATGATACGCATGACCACATGGACGTAGACGGCATTGCAGTGTCACTGGCTGTGGGCGGCGCCATTGCAGCTGTGCGCAGCTGCACGGAGTAGATGCCAAGCCTAGCGATACAGCTTGGTATCCACCGCCTTCGTATGACACGTCTATGTCAATACA
This sequence comes from Prorocentrum cordatum, assembly GCA_963575745.1. Classification (NCBI taxonomy): domain Eukaryota; class Dinophyceae; order Prorocentrales; family Prorocentraceae; genus Prorocentrum; species Prorocentrum cordatum. The sequence goes on from CAUYUJ010000781.1 coordinate 385,385, forward strand.
TATGTTCGAGGGTGTGATGGGTACCATATCCAGACCTAGCTTTTTTTCCACGCCACTGTGTACTTGCTAGTGGCGCCAAGTGCTGAAGAATTTGCTGGCGATTGGCTGCACACTACTACAGCTCGTGACCTACGATGTGACCTCCTTTGGCATAGTACCAACCAGACCTGCGTACGCCGCCTCGTATACTTTAGGCAAGATGTTCGGATAACCACGCAAAGTGCTACTCCTAAACCTGTCGCGAGGACTGAAAAACGTATCGTCTGCCCCCTCCGCTGTACCCCATCCCTCTCCCGTCCTCGTAGAGCCTGTACTGTACTCCAGAGTGTGGTACCCCAGCCTCGCTCCTACCTTTCTTCGGGAGCGTACCGTCGGTGGCGTCCGAGGGTGCCGCCGCAGCTGCAAGCCGGGAGACCGCGTGCGGATGGTAGCGGTAGCGAGGCGCGGTGGCGGATTCCAGATGGCCGACATTTGGTCTTGCGTAGCAGGCGGAGGAAGATGAGAGGGAGGAGGAAGATCAGGATGAAGAGGAGGCGGAGGAGGAGGCGGAGGAGGAGGAGAAGGAGGAGATCTTGGACGAGAAGGAGCAGGCCGAGGATCAAGCCGTCGACGGCGGCTGGGCTAATGCAGCAGCCATTCAGCTGCTAGGCGCGAGACTGCATTGGAAGAGGGGTGGTGGAGGCACAGTATGACGTCTTGGTTGCCTTTGCATCTCAGGGTCCCGTGCTCGCCCGCTGAAGCAGCGGGTGCAGCAGACCGTGTCCTTGAATGCAGTCCGCATGGACTCATTGTTTAGGGATGGGATCACGGGTCTCGCCTGCCATGTTCAGGATATGCAATTTTGGCACGTGCCTTTTGGATACGAACAAGGCATGTTGATAAAGTTCTGCCGTCGGCGAGGTCAATAGCAGAAGAGTCACGAGGAGGACGAGGAGGAGTGACGGGAGGGGTGAGTCCGAGGTTGTTGTACAGAAGAGGGGCCTTCGTTGATGGAGAACGCCTGCGTTGTCGCAACATGACACCGGAAACCGGCTTTGCCTTCGCAGTTATGAGAGAGGGTCTTTCGATCGTCTCTACGCTGCTGCGTGCCAGGAAGTCCTGGTCAGCTCTTACATACCACTAACAGCAGATCCGTACCTGCCGCATGTGGTGCAATACAGTTTTGTAGGTGCTGGCAGGCCGATCCGAATCGTATCTGGTCTGAGCAACTGTTTGCCACATCGCAACTCTCACGGCTTGCCTGAGCCTAATACCGCAACGCAGATTTATATATATATATATATATATCGGATGTTGTTTGAGCTACTCTGTGCACACTCTGTGCAGTGTACAGGCGCAGCTCCGAACATTCCACCCCTCGACCCGCCCTCCCGTCGTCCCCGTCCGTCGTTCGCCCGTCGGTTGTGTCGTCGCCGCCGAACTGCTCCCCATTGCGTTTTCTAAAAGCGTCGGCGGACGCGGCTCCGAGCACGACGGTGCTCCCTGGCAGCCACGGCGTCGCAAGCGCCGTACACGGCTGCGACACGCGCCGCAGAGAGTGGCGTTCCCGCCGCGCGCACTGGGGGCACGGGGCCCGAGGGACTCGCATGCAGGCGCACCCCCGGGGCAGGAGCAGGCGCCCCAGCGAAGGAGGAGGAAGAGGCCCCTCTGCCCCCCCTCTCTCTGGCCCAGTCGGTGGCGTTTCGGTCCCTTGGCTCTTCTGGCAATGATCACCCGTAGCAGCACGTGACAGCAAGCAGGAGCAATTGCATACTGTATAGCTGAGAGGGTGGATCATTGTTCTTGACTGTCCAGCAGCCGTGAGCAAGCAAGCAAGCAAACAAGCAATTAAGCAAGCAAGCTCCTCCTCCTCTCCTTCCCCCTCCCTCTCTTCCTGTTCCTCTTCCCCCCTGCCCTCCCCCCATCGCCCGCCAGAGGACGCCAGCGCTGCGGCCCGCATAGACCTCCTCGGTCTGGTGCACTTCCTGATCTGCTCGGAGGACGCCGCCGTGGCGGGCGCGCTCCGCGGCGCCGCCCCCGCGGTGCTGAGCGAGGCGGCGGCCCGCTGTCTCCCCGCGCCCTCCTCCTTGCGCCCTCCTCCGCGCTCCCCGCCCTGCTCTCTCCTCCTCCTCCCCCCTTCCCTTCTTCCTCCTCCTCCTCCTGCTCCTCCTTCCTCCTCCTCCTCCTCCTGCTCCTCCTCCTCCATTCCTTTCCCTTTTAACTAATTTATCCCTGTCGCACTCCGAGGCCAGTTTTTAGGGCGGGTCTTGCGTTTTGCCTGAGACGTCCTTCTCATGTATGATTCTGAAGCGTAAAAGTTGGCAGCAGTTATGCGGATTCAGGGCGGGTGGTTTTCAAAATGTCATTCTCGCCTTAGCGCGGCGCACATTCGTTGTAAACATGTGCAAGGGTTTCACGGATTGAGGGCGGGTGGTTTTCAAAATGTCACTCTCGCCTTAGCGCGGCGCACATTCGTTGTAAACATGTGCAAGGGTTTCACGGATTGAGGGCGGGTGGTTTTCAACATGTGGTTCTCGCTTTAGCACGGCGCACATTCGTTTCAAACAGTTGCAAGGGTTTCACGGATTGAGGGCGGGTGGTTTTCAACAGATGGTTCTCGCCTTAGCGCGGCGCACATTTGTTCACGGATTCCCACCACCAACGTGCCAGACATGGCGTTTTGAAAGGGTTCTGGATTATGCGGGTGCAACAGTTGTGTTGGTTCGCTGTGTTGAAGTCCCAGGAATGGCGTTCTGGCACGATTCCGGATTGTCAAGACGCGCCACTCAGGCTGATCCGTGGCGTTGGAATCCCGAGAACAATGTTTTGGCATGCTTCAGGGTCTTTAAACGGTTGCCTTCCAAAGAGGCAGTTCCCCCCTCCCCTTCCCCCTCCCTATCCCCCTCCTCCTCCTCCTCCTCCTCCTCCTCCTCCTCTTCCCTCCCTCCCTCCCTCCCTCCCTCCCTCGGGCTTCCTGGGAGACCCTCGACGCCACCGCCGGATCTGCTTCGAAGCCCTTGTCAGAACGCACCCCGGGAGAGGTCCAGGAGCAGCGGGGGGAGTACCCACTCGTTCCCCCACAGACGGGGGCCCCTGGAGGGGAACGAACGGTGCGCGTTTCTCCCCCCCACCGACCCACGCATTATCGCTCTCCCCACCAAGCAACGCCCGACTTCCTGTGTGTGTGGGTTTTTCTGTATGTGTGTGTGTGTGTCTGTGTGTCTGGGTGTGTGTGTCTGTGTGTGTGCCTGTGTCTGTGTCTGTGTGTGTGTGTGTCTGTGTCTGTGTGTCTGTGTGTGTGTCTGTGTGTGTCTGTGTCTGTGTCTGTGTGTGTGTGCGCCTGTGTCTGTGTGTGTGTGTCTGTGTGTCTGTGTGTCTGTGTCTCTGTGTGTCCGTGTGTCTGTGTGTCTGTGTGTCTGTGTGTCTGTGTCTGTGTGTCTGTGTGTCTGTGTGTCCGTGTCTGTGGCTGTGGCTGTGGCTGTGGCTGTGGCTGTGGCTGTGGCTGTGTCTGTTCTGTGTCTGTGTCTGTGTCTGTGTGTCTGTGTGTCTGTGTGTCTGTGTGTCTTTGAGTTTGTGTCTGTGTTTCTGTGTGTCTGTGAGTCTGTGAGTCTGTGAGTCTATGTGTCTGTGTGTCTGTGTGCCTTTGTGTCCGTGCGTCTGTGGATCTGTGTGTCTGTGTGTCTGTGTCTCTGTGTGTGTCTGTGTATATGTGTGTCTGTGTGTCTGTGTATGTGTGCCTCGGCGTGTCTGTGTGTGTCTGTGTGTGCCTGTGTGTGTGTCTGTGTGTATGTGTCTTGTCTGTGTCTTGTCTGTGTGTGTGTGCCTGTGTGTGTGTCTGTGTGTCTGTGCGTGTGTCTGTGTGTGTCTGTGTGTGTCGGTGTGTTTGGGTGTGTCTGTGTGTGTCTGTGTGTGTTTGTGTGCGTGTGTCTTGTCTGTGTCTTGTCTGTGTGTCTCTGTGTGTGTGTCTGTGTCTGTGTGTCTGTGTGTGTGTCTGTGTGTGTGTCTGTGTGTGTCTGTGTGTCTGTGTGTCTGTGTGTCTTTGAGTTTGTGTCTGTGTTTCTGTGTGTCTGTGAGTTTGTGAGTCTGTGAGTCTATGTGTCTGTGTGTCTGTGTGCCTTTGTGTCCGTGCGTCTGTGGATCTGTGTGTCTGTGTGTCTGTGTTTCTGTGTGTGTCTGTGTATATGTGTGTCTGTGTGTCTGTGTGTGTGCCTCGGCGTGTCTGTGTGTGTCTGTGTGTGCCTGTGTGTGTGTCTGTGTGTATGTGTCTTGTCTGTGTCTTGTCTGTGTGTGTGCCTGTGTGTGTGTCTGTGTGTCTGTGCGTGTGTCTGTGTGTGTCTGTGTGTGTGTGTCGGTGTGTCTGGGTGTGTCTGTGTGTGTCTGTGTGTGTTTGTGTGCGTGTGTCTTGTCTGTGTCTTGTCTGTGTGTGTCTGTGTGTGTGTCTGTGTCTGTGTGTCTGTGTGTCTGTGTGTGTGTCTGTGTGTGTGTCTGTGTGTGTCTGTGTGTCTGTGTGTCTGTGTGTCTTTGAGTTTGTGTCTGTGTTTCTGTGTGTCTGTGAGTCTGTGAGTCTGTGAGTCTATGTGTCTGTGTGTGTGTCTGTGTGTGTCTGTGTGTGTGTGTCTGTGTGTGTGTGTCTGTGTGTGTGTCTGTGCGTGCCTGTGCGTGCCCGTGCATGGCCGTGCGTGGCTGTGCGTGTCTGTGCGTGTCTGTTCGTGTCTGTGCGTGTCTGTGCGTGCCTGTGCGTGTCTGTGCGTGCCTGTGCGTGTCTGTGCGTGTCTGTGCGTGTCTGTGCGTGTCTGTGCGTGTCTGTGCGTGTCTGTGCGTGTCTGTGCGTGCCTGTACGTGTCTGTGCGTGTCTGTGCGTGTCTGTGCGTGTCTGTGCGTGTCTGTGCGTGCCTGTGCGTGTCTGTGCGTGCCTGTGCGTGTATGCGTGTCTGTGCCTGTGCGTGTCTGTGCGTGCTTGTGCGTGCCTGTGTGCGTGTCTGTGCGTGCGTCTGTGCGTGTCTGTGCGTGTCTGTGCGTGTCTGTGCGTCTCTGTGCGTGTCTGTGCGTGTCTGTGCGTGCCTGTGCGTGTCTGTGCGTGTCTGTGCGTGCCTGTGCGTGCCTGTGTGTGTGTGTGTGTGTGTCTGTGCGTGCCTGTGCGCGTGTCTGTGCGTGTCTGTGCGTGCCTGCGCGTGCTTGTGCGCGCCTGTGCGTGCCTGTGCGCGCCTGTTCGTGCCTGTGCGTGCCTGTGCGTGCCTGTGCGCGCGTGTGCGTGCGTGTTCGTGCGTGTGCGTGCCTGTGCATGCGTGTGCATGCGTGTGCCTGTGTGCGCGTGCGTGTGCATGCGCGTGCTTGTGCGTGCCTGTGCGTGCGCGTGCGCGTGCGTGCGCGTGCGCGTGCGCGTGCGCGTGCGTGCGTGCGTACGTGCCTGTGTGTGCGTGTGTGTGCGTGTGTGGTGTGTGTGTGTGTGTGTTGTGCCTGTGTTGTGTGTTGTGTGTTGTGTGTGTGTCGTGTGTGTATGTGTCGTGTGTGTGTTGTGTGTGCTGTGTGTACAGTGTGTGCTGTGTGTGTCTGTGTGGTGTGTGTGTGTGTTGTGTGTCGTCGGCGGCGTGCACCCCCTTCGTACCCTGGTGCGTCCTTCTCGGCTGCTCTGCGCGTACGGCCTCTCCGGCGCCTTCCGAATAACCTCACGCTCCGAGGGCCCTCCCATCGAACGCTTCCTCTTCCCACCTTTCCCCGCTGTTCGTCCCCTCGGTCTTCCTCTCCTCCCCCCGCGCCTGAAATTTGGTTCGGTTCGCCCCACCGTTGTCCTGCCGCTCCTTGGATCCAAGTGGCCGCCGACGAAAGAGTTCGGCGGCGGCGTGCCGCACGAGGCGCTCCGCAGCAGCCAGGGCGCGGAAGGGCCGAGGCCGCAGAGCGCGCGGGGCCTGCAAGAGCTGGAGGCCGCGAGGCAGGCCGTGGCGGCGGCCGATGCCGTTGCGGTCCACGCACCTGCGGCCGGCTGCGCAACAGTAGGGGAACAAAAAGTGGCATGAACATCAAAACTCGGAGGTCCGCGCGGATTTCTCGGATCGGCGCTGGACCCCCTTCCCTGGCGCGAGGAGCGCGCCAGGGGCGGCGCCGGAGGCGCCGCCGGGGGGCCCCAGCGCCGATCCGAGAAATCCGCGCGGACCTCCGAGTTTTTATGTTCATGTCACTTTTTGTTCCCCGAAACAGGGGGCCAGCCCCTCAGAGCCCGGGCGAGAGCCCACCAAGCGCAGGTGCTGCCTGGGGCTTGGAGATGTCCCTGTGCTTGCGCGCTGGTCATCGAAGGAAAAGTGCCATAAACAAAAACTTGAGGCGCTCCGCGCGGATTTGGATCCGCGCTGGGCACCCCCAGCGGCGCCTCCAGCGCCGCCCCTGGCGCGCACCGCGCGCCAGGGAGCGGGGTCCGGCGCGGATCCAAGAAATCCGCGCAGAGCGCCGAAAATTTATGTTTATGGCGTTGTTTCTTCTATGTGGGCAGGCCAGCAGCTAGCAAGAATCGCTAGGGGGTCTGCTTGCCGGGTACGGTCTCGCCGTGGACAAGACGCCAGGCGGGTCAACCATGCAGTTGTCGTGTGTTCGCCTGGCCCAGAGTTGAGAATTCAAAGTGGAACCCTTGCTTACAAGTCTGTTCCGGGCCGCAATGTCTAGACCATCATTCCCAAATTCACAGCGGAGAGTGGGTGGATCACAGACACAAGCTGCAAGTTTAGAAGTACAGGCTACCATGATGAGAGCCGCCTGTGAGCACGCTCTCGATCTCATGCAGCTCAACAGCTTAAGCAGTATATGCACCGATGCGCGTGCCTGCCGTTCTTGGCAACCACGCCGCCCACTTGCCTTCCTCCTCGTCCTCCTCCTCATCCTCCCCCCTCCTGTTCCCTCCTCGTGGTGCCGTTCTTGCACCGACCTCGTCAACCATGCATGTGCGTCGTTGCCAGAGGCTGTTCTGTCTGCATCGGGCCTGGCAGGCAGGGGGAGGCTGCGTGCACTTGGCATCCGGAGGTTGTGGTAATGCGGTGCATCGCGTGTTCCCTGCCCTTCAGTTTCCCCCCCGTCTCGAAAAGATGCATTGCGCACCAGACATGCAGCTCAACCCTGACAAGCACCCTCATTTGTTTCCCACGGAGATTCAATGTGGTTCAGCTAATCCAGGCAGCAACGTTGTCATAGCTATGCAACAGTCGGAAGGGTAGTTGCGTTTACGCAGGCCAAAAGTTGTTGTCTTGAGCCCCAAATGACGACGACGACGGGCCGACCGACCGACGACGACGACCGACCGACTGACCGACCGACGACGACGACGACGACCGACCGACGGACCGACCGACCGACCGCCCGACGCGCCGACCGACCGACCGAGCGACCGACGACGGCGACGACCAACCGGCCGACCCACTGGGACCACCTCCCATATAATCATAGCATTAAGTCGGGCACGTCCCTCAACAGGAGGAATATTCAAAAATAGCGATTTGTTTTATGACAAGAGAAAACAAAAAGTCTGCGGACGCTTTGTTGAGAATTTGTTGATATGTTTAAGATATGTGTCTGGTACTTATTGCTTTTCGTCCAAAATCCGCCCGCAGGGGGACACGCCGGACCTAATCAAAGCATTGGTCTGCAGATCCACAGTCCCGTGGATCCCACTTTTTGTGGGTCCACGCTGCTCGTTGATAGTCTACATTTCTGCCGGGGGATGGAAGGGGATTCACGAAGCTTCCATTCAAAAAGCAGGATCCGGAAGGTAGACGAATCGCTCCACGAGAAGCTTGCACACACTCAGTGAGATCCAATTGCATGCATAGTTTTTCACGTAAGAACCCAGATGGAAGGATTTGCGGCCGTTGGATGAAGGAAATTGTACCCGCAAGAACTGAGAACACTGCACCCGCAAGAATTTCCAGGGGCTAGCGATCTATGTAGTTGCCTCCTTTGTGTGTGCGCGTGTTTACAACTAACATATGAATTACCAGGTTTTCCGTTCGATCCAGCAGCCTCTGCTGGATCGAACGGGGATCTGGCGAACACGCTTCGTGTATGTGTGTGTGTGTTGTGTGTGTGTTTTGTGTGTGTGTGTTGTGTGTGTGTGTTGTGTTGTGTGTTGTGTGTGTGTTTATGTGTGTTTATGTGTGCTTATGTGCGTTTATGTGGGTGTGTGTTTGCGTGTGGGGGGGCGACGCGGGTCAGAACCCCACTGTAGAATCGCGGCCCTCCTTTCGTTGACGTTGCACGGGCTCCGATCAGATAGTAATCGCAGTGTCCGTATCGCCCTCCCTGCTCCTCCTACACCTTCACAATACATGGGTGGCGTCTGATGTGTGGGGTCTGATTTGAGGTGTCTTGGAGGCTTCCGGGGTCTGAGCAAACGGCCGCCCTTGCATACAGGCGGCCCGGATTAGTAGGTCGACCCTGCCAGATCAAGGGTATTTTCGTGTCCTGTGTCTTGCGACCCATGCCTCCTGCATTTCTGTGGCAACGTGGCCCTCGGAAGGGTCTTGTGTCCACTCGCGTGTCCTGTCCAATCAAGGCCGGCTGTAGCGGGTCTGGCGGGGGGTCTCAAATTGCTTGCCCGGGAGGGTTGTGACCGCCCCTGCTTTTACAATGAAATCTGGGGTACCCGTTCCCTTCCAGTGTTGTTTAGCATTGAGTCAGGCTGGATCCAGAGCCGAGACAAGCCTCCCGCGCCCCGCGGCAGATGCAAGCAGCGCCATCCCGGCCTCTCTGGGGTCGACTGTGGACCCCAGTGACGAGCCACGTCTCTTCTCGATACGCTGCCACAACCCTTGCATGAGGCACAGCCCCACCTCTTAGACGAGGCTTCTGCTGCCTTCCGTTCAGAATCGCCAACGCCAGTGTCCTGTCGCTGGCCTCTGAACGAGCGCCCGTCCCAGCCGAGTATTGCCTTCCCCTCTTCTGGCAATGGCCTGGTGACGTGTACGCTGACTCTTGACTCCGCTCTGCACCCTGGGGCAGTTGAGTCCGTTCATCTGGCCCGTAGCTTTTGCCAGACTGACAGCTACCACCCTGGCTCGAGCTCGAATGCCGCATAGCTGCGACTTGCATTCCTGATTACTCTTGGATGCTCCCGCCTCCAATCTGGGCCTCATCTCTATCATCGGTGGCACCACACCGGATTTTGTTTCTCTCGTCATCCACGTCGCCGCATGGGAGTTTAGTTGCTCTGTGCTGTCCGTGCTCCGCTGCAGTAGCGGTTTTTGAGAATTCGTACACTGGGCTGGTTGGACCATCGGGGGTGCACACACGACGCCATTGACTCCACCTCCCTCGAGCTTTGCTTCTGTACCTTGTCCGTCTGGCCCTCCTCCTTCCTCTCCTCTCTGCCCCTCGCGCATGCTTGCCATGCAATCTCGGCAGCATCTGCCTTACTGGAGCTGGCAGCGCCGTCAGGACTCTTCCACGGAGGCGCCGTCTCCTCCCCCTCCTCCTCCTCCTCCTCCACCTCCTCCTCCTCCTCCTCCCCCCTCCTCCTCCTCCCTCTCCTCCCCTCCTCCTCCTCCTCCCCCTCCTCCTCCTCTCCTCCTCCTCCTCCTCCTCTCCTCCTCCTCCTCCCTCCTCCTCCTCCTCCTCCTCCCTCCTCCTCCTCCTCTCCCCCTCCCCCTCCCCCCCTCCCCTTCCTCCTCCTCCTCCACTTCCTTCTCCTCCTCCTCCTCCTCCTCCTCCTCCTCCTCAGAGTGATGCAAAGCCTGACTGACCCTGATTTGCATTGGCTCGTGCCAGTGCGTCTCCGAGGCCATGGTGCCGATGATCCCCCCCGCCGTGTCGCGGGTGCCGCGGGCAGTCCGGGCGCCGCCCAGGCAGCCGCCAGCTCCTCCCGATTTTCACTGAGCTCCTGCATGCAGCCCTGATTCCACCAGGCGATCTCACTGCTTCTGGCGTTGCCCTTCGTCACGTCGACCTCAGAAAAAGCGTCCTTCCGCGGCCCCTCTGCTGCAGCAGACGCTCAGCCCTCAACGGACTAGTGTTAGCGAACGTTGTGACCTCGGGGTAGCCTGTGCCAGCCTTGCCAAGTCTTCTGCGTGCACGGCAACATCGCTGTCGACGGCCGTCTTGAAAAGGTTGGCCCGCTGTTTATTGCTAAGGCGAGATGACATCTTATTGGCGTCGTTCTGCGTGCTCCTCTCTCCTCTCGTACCTCCCTCCTCTCCTTATCATCCTCTCCCACCTTCTCCTCCTGCTCGCTCCTCCTCGTCCTTCCATTCCCTTCGCATCTTCCTCATCGTATTCTCCTCCCCCTCTTCGACGTTCTTATCATATTCGCACTTCTCCACTTCTCCCTCCCACCCCCTCCTCGGACCTGCTCTCCCTGGTCCGCCTCGTCCTCGCCCCCCGGCTCCTGTCTCGACTCCTCTTTCTCCCACCTGCCACTTGCACTCTCACGCCTCCCACCTCTCTCCCGCATCCTCCCTCTCACCATTTCCCTCCCAAACTCTCTCCTTGGTCCCTCCCTCATCCTAGCACGCAGTGCTTGGCAGCATGCCCAGCACGTTCCTCCTGCCTCCTCCCGCCTCTATCCTTTCTCCATCCTTCCTGTCCCTTGCTGTCCTGCCTGTTCCTGTCGGAACCTCGCTGTCCTGCCTGTTCCTGTCCCTTGCCTTGCCCGCGTTTCTTTGTCGGCCCGTCCCGTCGTCGGAATAAGAGATCTGGGGGCCCTCGCTGCCACGCTGGCGAATGGACGAGCGTGTTCAGCACTGTTTGCTGGTCAGGCCTGTTGGATTCATCGATGTGTTTGAGGCACCTCGTCCTCCATCCTTCCACACTCCATCGACGTACCCATACTCCGCCCTCCTGCCTCCCCCCTCCCGCGATCCCGGTGGGAGACAGGTGCTCATTCCGAACTGCGCCTGGAGGGCCGGGCAGTCCAACAACAAGATCCGGAAGGGCGGCATGGTGTGCATACACCAGCTGTTCCAGAGGCGCCTGCTGGAGCCCTCCGCGGTGAACCTCCTCCTCCTCCCCCTCCTCCTCCCCCTCCTCCTCCTCCCCCTCCTCCTCCTCCTCCTCCTCCTCCTCCTCCTCCTCCTCCTTCTCCTCCTCCTCCTCCTCCACCTTCTCCTCCGGTGAACGCGGCATTCTCCGACCTCCTTCCCATCCTCAAGAGCTGCCTGGACGACTCCTTCTCACCGGACAACCGGAGCATCGCCTGCCACGTGCTCTCCGCGACGATGGTGGAGCTGCAGGCGGAGATCAGCAGCGACCAGCTGCGCGAGATCTACCCCGAGCTGCTGAAGCGTCTGGACGACTCTCAGGACGCCATCCGGATCACAGTGTGCGAGGTTGAGCTCTGGATGTTATCAACATTGTTTCACAAGCAATTGTCTATAACAAGTGCAATGAAATTGAGGGACCCACAAATCTGGTAAGGAACTTGATTCAAACACTCTACAGTCAGACTTCTACGTTGACGCCTCCATGTGTGAGAATGTTTCAGGCGAGAGCCAAGCTCTCAAAGGTTTGTCGAATTGGGAGCTCACTGAGCATCTCCTTTTTTCTGAGAGTATCTGCAGCGAAGCGCCCCGCCACACCAGTTTCGATATCCAACGCCCGAGCTACACCTTTGTTTCTGAGGGTTTCTCGTAGGAGATCGTATTTTTGAAAACCAACATGGTAACACAACTCTTCCAACATCCCCATGTTGTGCGGATCTCTCAGGTGAAATATCCTCCCCGCAACAGTTTGATAGCCGACGCCCGACCTCCATCAGATCATTAGTCTGAAGATGTGTAAGGCGAAAGCAGCGTTTTTGAGAACCGACGTCGTAAAACAAATCATCAAATCACCATGGTGTGAGGATGTATAAGGCGAAACCCTCCCCCCTACCCCACCCCATACACTATGTTGAATATCAGACGTCTGATCTCAACCATTGTTTGTTCTGAGGATGTCTCAGGCGAAAAATCATTGTTTGAAAATCAAAGTCGTAAAACCACATCTCCAATATCCAAATTTTGGTGAGGATGTTTCAGGGAAGCACTCTTCCTCACCATGTTTGGTATCCGACGCCTGATCGCCGACATCTCCGTTTTCTGAGGATGTCTCAGGCGAGCGCTGCATGTTTGAGAACCAGCGTCGAACACACAACTCCTCTAACATCCCGACTGTGTGAGGATGTC
>CAUYUJ010000781.1:402500-480806 GCA_963575745.1 Prorocentrum cordatum
GAGGAGGAGGTGGAGGAGGAGGGGGAGGAGGAAGAGGAGGAGGAGGAGGAGGAGGAGGAGGAGGAGGACGACGAGTTGGAGGAGGAGTAGGAGGAGGAGGACCAGTGTAAACTCAAGACTCATCAGCGATGTTGGAATACACCCTCCAGGCTCCCTCAGGCCCCAAGGGTTCGTTTCCGTTGAGGGAAGTGCGCCGTTGAGGGACAACAGTGTGAAAATCTAGACGCGTGGCCGAAACACCATTCTCAGGACTTCAACGCCCCGAGTCAACATGATTGTAGCGCCTTGACGATCCTGAAACGTGCCAGGACACCATTCCTGGGAACTCAACACAGCGAATCAACGTAACTGTTGCGCCCTGACAATCCTGAATCTCTCCAAAACACAATTGCTGGAATGTTAACCTTGAGCAGCAGCGACTTTGTGTAATTGTTCGAAAAGAATATGCGCGGCGCTATGGCGGGAGCCACATTTTGGCAACGAGCCGCCCTCAATCATTGAAGCTTTTGCCAATATTTAAAGCGAGTGAAAACGAGCCGTTTGCAATCCTTGAAACTCCTGCAAGTCTTTAAAACGAATGCGCGCGGCGTCGAGGCGAAAACCACATGTTGAATACGACCTGTCTTCAATCAGTGAAACTCTTGCAAATGTTAAAACACATGTGCACGGCGCTCAGGCGAGAGCGATATTATGAAAACGACCCGCCCTCCATTTGTGAAGTTGCTTCAAAGTTTAAAGCTTCAGGCTCATAAAGCCCGGCCCGCCCTTCTGACTGGCCTCGGGGTGCGGCAGGAAGGAGTTGTTCATTAGGCAAAGCAATGGAGGAGGAGTGCCCCAGACGCCGACCCGCCCCCCCCCCCGGCCGCCGCGCAGGTCGCGGCCGGCAAGAGCTCCCACCCGCGCCTGTGCGAGGAGCTCGGGCGCCTCGCGGACAGCCTGCAGCAGGCCGCGGCCGACGAGCTGTGAGCGGGCGCGGGGCCGCGGCCGCCGCCCGCCCGGGGGGCGGCGCGGGTCAAGGGCCACGTCAGGGGGGGACAGGCTCAAGGCGTCGGGTCTTTTTCGCGGCCCGTTGGTGTTTTGTGCGGCCCGGGAGGCTCTTCAGGGAGCCTTCAGCGGGCCCGAGACGCTCTTCAGAACCTGCTTCACCGTTCTCGAGGATTCATATACTCCGGAGAACCCTTGGCCGTATCATTAAGTTGGGCATGTCCCTCTACAGAAGGATGATTCGAAAATAGTTTTGAAAATATTGCGGGGGCGGTTTTGGTTTTACTATTTTGGCCAGTACAGACAATTTCCAGACTATTTTCAATTTGTCGTACAAATTCCGCCTGTAAGGGCAACGTGCCCGACCTAATTGTATTACGTAAAGCTCACCGGGCCGGAAAAAGCCCATCTGGCCGCAGCAGAACCTTTTCTCCAGGCTCAAGTCGGGTGCTGCTAGGAGTGCCCCCAGCCCAAGGTGTCCCCAGGGTGTTTTCAAGGAGGCCCCCCCGGCCTCCAGAGCACCCCTCACGAGGCCCAGAGGGCCCCAGGGGCTCCAAAGTGGAGCGAACAGCTGGGGCACCTTGGGCCAGGATTAAGTCGGGCCTGTGCCTCTACAGGGGGAGTGTTCAAAAATAGTCTAAAAGTAGTCTGGGGACGATTTTTGTGTATTTGTTTGACCATTTGGGGCATTTTCTGCGTATCTGTTATGGTTCTTCCAAAATCCCCCTGCAGGAGGACATGCCCGACCTAAGGCCAAGGGCACCTCTGGCAACCTCCGATCAAGGGGGGGACTCTCTGCAGGCACCCGTGACACCTCCGTGCGCAGCCTGGACCAGGGGCGCTGCGCACGCGAGGCCCCTCCTGGGCCTGCGGGAGCCCCAGGGGGCCACACGTGCCCGAGTCACGAAGCACCGCCGCTTCAGCAAGATACGTGCATCCATCATCATCATCATCATCATCATCATCATCATCATCATCATCATCATCAGCATCAGCATCATCATCATCATCATCATCATCAGCATCAGCATCAGCATCATCATCATCATCATCATCATCATCATTATCATCATTTTCATCATCATCAGGACCATCATCATGACCATCATCATCACCATCATCATGGTCATCATCATCACCACCAATGTCATCATCATCAGCATCTGCAGCAGCAGCAACATCATCACCACCATCATGATGATGCTGATTATCAAACTTATCATCATCATCATCATCATCATCATCATCATCACCATCATCATCCTCATCCTCATCCTCATCAGCAGCAGCATCGTCGTCATCATCATCGTCAACACCATCAGCTCAGGTGGGGTTCGGGCTTCGAGGTTTCTGTGCGTTCTCGTCGTATCACGGCGGCGTTCCAGCCTCGGGATGCTTTGCAGCAGCTGCGCCTCGCCGAGAGCGCTCCGGGGGTCTCTGGACCGTCGCGAGCGGCCACGGGAGAGCCAAGTTGTGAGTCGGCAGTTGGACGACGAGGACTTCTGGGAGGGGTAGGCTCAGGGGGGATGCATCGACCTCCAATCGCCCATTGGTCGCTGGCAGGGGCCTGACAGCCTACCCCGCCCAAGAACGTGCGGTTTCGCTGTCGGGGGCCTATCGGCGATCTATCGGTGATGTATCGCTCAGTCCAGGTGCCAGTCCCCCCCTGGTCGTTGCCCTTCAATGCGGCCGGCAATATATTCGTTAGATAGGAAGTCATGGAAGCTTCCAGTCTGCTCGTCTTGTCAAGATCTCCAGCGCGTAGGAAGAAACAATACCAAGGTGTTCCGTTGTTTTCGGCCTCTTGGGGAATGAGTCGGAACTTCCAGGGACCCCGTAGTGGAAACTCAGTACATCGGATCTTCGGGCGCATTGAATGCATATCGGCGTGTACCGCCCGATTGCGCCCAGTAGCGCCGCATTGCGCCCAAAGGGCGCCCACTGGCTCCAGGTGAGGGAGATGCATCACGTCCGCTTTGCGCGCTATTGGACGCGCCGTTGGGCACCATGGGGACGACCAAAGGCTTCCACGATTTGCTCTCTAAGATCCGAAGCAGCCAGAACTGGGGGAGTTGAAGTCCCTCCCCCCTTTCTCAGATCTCTGGCGAGGTGGTTCTGTCCAGCTCCCGCCGTTTTGTTCTTCGATCCCGGCCCCCAGGGCGCCGGTTTTTGGACCCATGGGGCGATCAAACATGAGTCCAGCTTCCTTTGCCTAGGGAGGAGGAGGAGGAGGAGGAGGAGGAGGAGGAGGAGGAGGTGGGCGCCGACTGCAGAGCGTCCGCAGGGCAACGAACGCCATCAGGCTAGGCAAAGAGAAAAGGAAGAACGCGGAAAGTAGCAGGGCGCACCAGACTGTCCTGCTAGAACTTCACGTTCATGAGCGGCCGCCAGCGGCGGCAGCGAGGCGGCACGGCGACGACAACGGCGAGAGACCGACGGCGACGCCGAGCCAGCCAAACAGAAAGACAAACGACTTGAGACTAGTCCGAAGAACCAAAATCTCTGCCCGACTCACCCGCCCGAGTCCCCCCCCCAATTATCCCCTGATGCGGCCTCCTCCGATCAGAGGGACTTCGACACCAGGCGCAGAGAAGGGCTGTGCGGGGCAGGGCCGTCCTGCAGGACTTCTCCTGTG
Source organism: Prorocentrum cordatum (assembly GCA_963575745.1). Taxonomy (NCBI): domain Eukaryota; class Dinophyceae; order Prorocentrales; family Prorocentraceae; genus Prorocentrum; species Prorocentrum cordatum. The sequence continues at coordinate 406,120 of CAUYUJ010000781.1, forward strand.
GACGGGTGGAGGCCTCTGGCGGCCTTTGCCAATTTACGGGGGCTGTTCATCACGGGTCGACGGAACCTGGGACGGCCCAAGGCATTGGCTCCTCAAGGCTCTTGGGACCTTATGTGGCAACACCAGGAACCCAGCACACTTGGCACAAATCAGTACACGGCCGTGCCTCCCCACAGTATGACCACGACCATTACATTCACTAGTAGTAACAGCGCCCTCATCTCCCGAAGGGTTCCCAGGAGGAGGAGGAGGAGGAGGAGGAGGAGGAGGAGGAGGAGGAGGAGGAGGAGGAGGAGGAGGCAGCGGAACCAGACCAGCAGCCGCGAGGGCCTGGTCTGCCCCCACCACAGCAGCAGCCTTCAAAGGCCGCGCTCGACTTCCACCCGCTCGAAGCCACTCCCGGCCTTTCCAGGCCGTGACTCCCGTGGGCCGACAAAACTTGGAGGGGGTCGTCGCACACATGCACTAGAGTGCTGGTCGCCCAAGCGCCGGCGAAGCACGATACACATCGCACCGCACCAGTGTTTGCATCGAGAAAGAACGTGTGCCCATGGAGGCTGAGCTGCGGCGCGGGAGGGGCTCGACAAACGCCTGGAGGTGGCGGGATGTCCGTCCAGCGCCTAAACCGTACCACTCTGGCCGCAACCCAAGAAATATAATCGATTGTAGACCGATGAAACATGAGCTCACCAGCAACAGCCTCGGCCGTCGTCCGAGCAAGTATCACACGTGCCGACGCAAGTTGTGCAAAAAGATCAGCCCACGCGTTGCCAACCCAGGCTGTTGGATCCAGCCCTCGCTCGCGAACTTCCTCGAGAGTAAGGCGAGCGGGGGTCCACACAAAGGAGGGGGAAGGATACTCAGGAGGCCCACGCGTGGCCTGCGCAAAAACACACCTCCAGGTAGCAGCGTACTTCTTCATTCCGCAGGCATCCTCGGGGCCCCAAGCCTGCCCCTCCTGAACCAGCGAGAACAGGTCCGAGACAAACCCGAAGAGACGAGTTACGCCTCATGGCGTGCAGAAGCGCAGTTCTCTCCGCACGACCCGCAGTCTGGAAAGCCCCTTCAAAGAAAACAGCACGGGCAGGAAACACTTGGACATTTAACTGGGCGATCGCCCAGCCAGCACGCCTGACCTCGGGCACCGCTGGGGCTTGAGCGCCCCCCCATCCCCGAAGGTGACAGGCCCCCACTCCCCGCCCGCGTCATCCCGCTCCCAAACCTCAGACGCTTCAGGCGGGGATGGAAGCTGCGTGGAGCACCAGACAACTTCAAAACCAGTCAACGCTTCGCCCTCGTCGGGCTGCAGAAGAGCGGGACAATCGCACCAGAAATGTCCGAAGGATCAATCCTGTGATTTACAGGTTGGGCAATGGGGCCCAATGTTTTTACCCCGGGCAGAGAGGCGAGCGGGCGCGGGGTGGCGGCCAGCCCACGGCCCGCGTAGCGCGCCCATCGGCGCCGGCTTCAAGTCGCGAAGTCCCAGCCGCAGAGTTCGCTCCCAAACATCATGAGTCGCCTCGTGAGTATGCCAGTGATGCGTCAACTGCTACACCTGCCAGCGTTTCGCAGCATTTACCCAGAAAGCTGTCATGTCCGCAGGCGCCGCTCGGAGCGGGTCGCAGCCCCCCCCCTGGTCGCTGCGCCACTGATGCGGAGCAACACAGGCCCAGCCTATTTTGTTCAAGGTAACCCATGCCGCGCCAAGCGGCCTACGAACGCCAGCTCATGTCAGCCCTGTGTCGCGTATACAAGCAGACAGAGCTTCCCAGGCACGTCGAAGATCGCCAAGAGGAAATCGGGCGTCACAGAGAAAGAAGTGATATCGACGCAGAAGTGGCGTCGTTACATAAAATATCGGATCATAGCGACTCTGCCATTGACAATAGAGGTAAACCGTCTTATGTGCGCGAGGCGGTGCACCCACGACCGTTGCAGCCACGCCGAGCGCAATCTTCAGGGCACCGTCGTTCGCGCCCGAGACCTCATCACCATGAGCAACGGCAGGCTAAGCGCCCTGCTCGCCAGAGCACCGAAGCCTTGCGCCCAGCAGCGTTCTGGCAGAGCTGCAGCCGATGCCGTTTTTGCCGGAGGTCACGTAGTCGAGACTGCTCCTGGGCCCTCAGAGGTCGTATGCCCATGGTATCATGGCCAAGGTTCCGCATCCACGTTTGCGGCTATAACTTGGACCCCTTGACCAATCTCTCAGTAGCTTGAGTACCGACAACACCCCCCCGACATTCTTTCATTGAAGCAAGATCCAAAGGTGCGCGAGTCTTCCTAAAACAGCCGCATTGCCAAGTCTAACGCTTTCACTCCAGCTGCATCATGACCAGCGCATTGCACCGAGACGTCGTCGACCAAGGCTCTGGGAACTACATGGCCATGCACCACTCGCAACCGAAGTGCAGCACGAAGCGCACGGACCTCCAGCGCGCAGATGCCCTGATCCACCTGCAGCGAATCCGAGAAGGTACCATATCCAATCAGGCGGCAAGGAAGCCGATACATGCGCAAGAACACGTAGAGCATCCTGGGCGCCAGCCCAGCGCGATCACCTCCGCGAACAGCCGCGACGGCCGCGCATGGTCGAATGCCCCGGCGAGGCCGAGAAGAACCGTCGCGCTGAACTGGCCCAGCCACTTCAGAAACCAAGGCGTGAGCAAACGCACTGTTTGAAGACGCATGCCGGGACCGACTGCCCCACGCATGCCTGCAGCGATGACACCGTTCCCATTGCGGGGAGATGTCCCGCCGTAGTCGCCCCCGTGCTCGCTGAAACGCGAGGGCCGCCGGGGCCGCGCGACGCCTCTCATTGGCCTTCGGGGCGCGACGCATCATGGGCCAGAACCGACCAGCTGGCCAATCCCGTAAGAGCTCACAACGGGTAAAGAAATGAACGGTCATCCTTAGGGTCTCATCTGGTAAGTGCCACAGTAGCCGAGGGCGAGGGGCGCAAGGTCCAGTAGACGCGCGCTCGTGACAGGTCAGAATAACGCGCCTCGAAGTAGTCGCGTCAACTGGTGGAAGGACAGGCCAGTTAGCAGCCTCAGCAGGTGGGGCCACAGGTAAACATCCACGTCTTGTCCAGATGCCTTTTCCAGCTCTCCACGTCAGTATTCGCCAGCGCAGTTGGTTGGGGCCCATCAGGATCACTTGAGAAAGCTAGCACATGATCGAGTGCAAACACATTCGGCGCTCGATGCGCAACAGAGGCGCCATCCTGGAAGGCCACGCGCTGAAACTTCACTCGAGCCTGACAGGAGACCTTCTGGTCCGTCATGCGCAGCTTGGTGGTCTCAGCGCCCGCGGTATCAAAGAGCGCCTGAAACGCAGGCGCCGCCATCGCATTTAATCCCGACGCAAAGAACGACTGCAGATTTGCCGGGGGCTACCGCACCACCACCTGGGTACGCAGCACGTTCGCGGGAAAGCAGTTGACCTCGTGGGGGGGCCCGCAGCATGACCGAGCACTGGACAGGCTCGATCTGGCACATTACGTTAGACAATTGCAACCTCGAGACAAGAGTGCGTAGCCTGTCGCGCTCATTCTGTGGGTGCATCATCCATCCGAGCGCCGTCTTACAAGAAGGTGTCTGGGATCCCTTGCAAGTGCGCCGCGTTGGAGCTTGCAACTCATGCTGCCGCCGAGCAAAGTGAGAGGCCCCACCTCGCCCAGAGTATCGGGGAGCGCTTGCTCCCGCCTTGCCGCCCCTGTTGGTCAGCTCGCGCTCAACGCCCTGCATGGGGGGCATCAAAGCCAGCAGCTGGCCGTTGCGGATCAGCGACCTCGTCGAATAACATGACGTCCCATTTGTGCGCGAAACGGGCACATCCTGGCGGCGCTGCAAGAGGGGGCTCCATGGGCAGGTCTGGAACGAGCCTTCCAGATGGGCACATCCTGCGCCATGGGCCGTAGGCGCACAGGACAAAGGGGCGACAGGGGAGAACCCTCATCAACGTGGAGTTGAGCCTCCACCCCCGAGGCTCAATTCGATGACGCCACAATGTAGTCAAGCACCGTTCCTGGTGTAGCCTGTCTGCAATTAGGCGTAGTCGGGTAAAAAGGCAAAGCCGACGCTGCTGACGCCCACTTCATGGCACATCAAATCAGCGGGCTCATTCTTCCGATCACCTCCGACGTGCCAGCCATGGTCCTCGCGATTATGCTTGGCAATAGACTGCACCATCTCCCAAAAATATGCTGCGTTGATCGGGCCCATGCCGTCCTGGGTGCCCACGGAGGCGCCACCTGCCGCAAAACCTCCAGGGGGGCGCCCCAGTTGATACGAGTAAATTACAACCGACCTGGAACGACTTCCTTCTCTGGAATGTCGCGCGCAGATTTCATGATATCAGCGCGCGCCAAAATTGCGACGTCAGCCGCAGAGCCCGTCTCCGACGTAGCACTGGGCGCTGCACAAGACCAGAGACCATGCCAACCGAGATCTCCCGCCTGAGACTGCGCCTGCAGTAACTGCTCAGGAAGGAGATGGTGCTCTTGAACCAGGGAAACTTTGGCAGTGTGCAACGCGAGCAAGTATTCGAAGAGAGAGCTGTGGGAAGTGGCGTTCACCGTGACCACCTCCCCCTTGGTGACAAGTGGACGGCCTGCCTGACGTGGGGCCAGCTTCGCTCTCCCCGCCAACATCAGAACCGCCCCCGTCGGCGCGGGCGGCGCTGGCCTTCTGCCCCGGGCACGAATCCCCACGAACCGCGGCCTGCAAAGGCGGCCGCCCAGGACCAGGCACGGAACATAGGGGTTTCCAAGCGAGGTGGACGCGGCCAAATCAGTGGCCAAGTCCCAAGACGCAGGACCCCAGGCTTGGGGGGGCGAACCAGGTTCGCCAGGGATGCTGGCGGGCCCGCAGGCCCCATCAACCCCCCCTTCCCTCGCCGCCCCAGGGGCCCCCACGGTCTCCAAAGGCCTGCTCCAAGCCACAGACAGGGGTGACGACGGGGCGTTGGGCCTGGCCATCGGGCGTAGCTGGCGCCGGCGTAGTCGTCGCATATGAGAGCCAGACCAACTTCGCAATAAGAATATCAATGCTATCATCTGCTTGCTCGTCGTCCAAGGGTGGGCGCGTCGGCGGCGGAGGCTGTCCAACGTCTGGCGCACCATCGCCAAGTAGCTGCCGAAACATTGCTCTGATCTCTGCCAAGGTTCGCAAGTGACGGTGCTCAGGCCGTCGGCGCTCGTCTGGATCACCACCCGCCAGCTTTTTAATAAACCCATCTCGTCGAGCTTCCGTCTGGCTCCATGCCGTTTCGCACATCCCTTGCAACGTGGCAGCGAGTGTGGGGCCTGGAAACCAGCTCAGCACTTGTAGTCGCAAGGGCACGTTGTCCCCGCGGCCAAACGCGGCGTTCAGCATTCAACCCAACGAGAATTCTAGACGCTTCGCGTATCCCCACCAGCCCGTCCAGAAACGACGCCCAGGCGAGTAGAGGGTCGTCCTGAGGGGCTTGTCGGCGTCTTGGGTGCCTCGGGGGGGCCTCTGTGGGCCGTTCGGGATCCTCTTTGGGGCCTCCTGGGGGCCTCTTGGGGCCTCTTGGGGCCATCTTGGAGTCATCTTAATCAGTCCCCCCCCCCAAGAGGCCAACATGTGGCTAAAACCTTAGTGCAAACAATGGTTTGACATTATCGCCGAGGCCTCTGGGAGCACCTTGGGTGCCTCTGGGGGGTCTCTTGGGGCCTCTTGGGGGTCTCTCTTGGGGGCCTCCTGGGGGCCTCTTGGGGGGCCTCTTGGGGCCATCTTGGGGCCATCCTGCGGCCTCTTGGGGCATCCTGGGGGCCTCTTGCGGCCATCGTGGAGGAAATCGATCAAAGAAGAGGGGAGCTTTAATTAGCGGTGCCCCCTCGGGGCAGGCGGCGCCTGCTCCTGTCGTGCGCGCTGCGCGTCCTGCTGTTCGGTCCGCGCCTTATTTGCCTGATCCAGCCATGGTTGAACATGCCACACGCAACTCTCAGCCAGCTGTTCACCGCCACCGAGCTGCTGCACAACAGACTGCATCTGGGCCAAACTGGCCGAACAAGTTTCGAAGACGGTTGTATCGGCACGATTGGCGGCGCCAGATTGTTGCTCGGGAGTTCGCAACCGAAGAAACTCCATCTGCTCAAGTTGTAGTTGAACGCGGGCCTTCTCCTTCGCATCCAGCTGGTGCTGGAGATCTGCGACCAGAGCTTGCTTCTCAACAGCGATCTTCTCCTCAGCCTCGATGGAGGCCTGAAGCTTGTTGGTTGGTCAAAACTCTGCAACTGATTCCCGATGCCGTGGACCTGCGCACCCAAAGGTTTGGCCGCCTGGATCTCCTGGCGAAGCTGACGAACCGTGGTCGCGGCGTCACAATATCCAGCAACAAATCTGGGCTCGACACCTTTGACTTTGCCAACCAGCCCGAGCGCCTCGAGAACACCTTCGCAGGCCTCCAACTCCTTTTTCTTTTCCTGCAACTCGGAATCCTTCTTGGCAGTGTCCGGCTGGGGCGCAGATGATTCTGCCTCAGGCGACTTGGACCAAGACAGCTGCTCAACCTGCTTGCGAAGTGCGGCCATGTCTTGATCATTGGCATCCAGAGCAGCACGCGCATTGCCTCCACCAGCGGTAGAAGGCGCATGCATACTGGGCGCAGGGGGAGCCATATCACACTTGTAGACACGGCCTTTCGCCCCACCACAAAGGAAGCAATACGCAGCATCTGCGTGATTGTGCCAGGGCTCGTCCGTCTTCTCGTGTGTACAGAAGCTGCACACCCATCTCTTGGCCCGTGCGGCCCTCTCTCTGGCAGCCCGTCCTGGCGGCGCCATGACAGCAAGCGAGAGACGAGAGCGAACATGACAATGGCCACACCGTAGCCAGTGATACTACAGGATATAAACGTGTTGAATGGGAAGGTGGGGCAAGCCCCAATCCATTAAGCTGCACAGTTCTGGAGGATGGTAGGGGCCGCTGATCCCCTGTGCCACAAAAACTACATCTGCTGAGCCACAACGCTACGGACTTGAGCCCAAATAACTACGGGAGGAGGAGGAGGAGGAGGAAACGGAGGAGGAGGAGGAGGAGGAGGAGGAGGAGGAGGAGGAGGGGGTCAGGGCCTCTGGAGCCGCGGATGGAAACATCAGATCGGCGGATGTCAGGGGTCTTTCCCCCGTGGGGGACCCCTCGGCTTCGGCACCCCTCCTCGCGAGGTCCCCGCGGTGGTGCGGGACACAGCTCCCCCGATTTCTGGCTGGTCGGAGGTTGAAGAAACCCTCGGGCGCGGATTCTCTGTGTTCGGGTGTTGCTAGAAGTGCCCGCGGCCCGAGGTAAGTCCCCCGAGGCCTCCAGAGCATCCCTCGCGAGGCCCAGAGGGCCCCAGGGGCTCCAAGATGGAGCGACAAACTGGGGGGGGCACCTTGGGCCAGGGGCACCTTGAGCAACCCCTGATGTGTGGAAGAAGGGGCGGCGGCATGACCATGAACTTTCGGAGGCAAGCGCGGATCTTCTGGACCGGCGCCAGGCCCCCCTGGCGGCGCCTCCAGCGCCGCCCGCTGGCCCCCTCCGCGCGCCAGGGAAAGGGGGTGTCCAGCGCCGATCCACGAAGTCCGCGCGGATCTCTGGAAGTTTACGTTTGTTCAGTTCCTACAACTCGTTGTTCTCCTCATTTCTTTTTCTTCACATATTTTCTTATTATCAGATTTAGTAGTATCCGTCTTCATATTGCTACTGCGCGTCTGTTTGTTATTATCATTCGTACCGGTTCTGTTATCAGCATTGCTCTTACCAGCTTTCTCCTCAGTCGTGTTCTTACTCTTCTCTTCTTCTCTTCGTTCTCCCATCCCCCTCGCTTCCAGTCTCTGCCCGGCGCCCCCGCTCTCCCTGGCTCTGCCGGCCGCGCGGCCCTCCCCTGGGCCCAGCGCCCTGGGCCGAGCGGCCCGGCGGGGGCCCGGGCGGCGAGCCCTCCGGGGTCGGGCTGTGAAGCGCGCGGCTGCTCCCTGGAGGCCAGCCTTCGGCGCCACGAGGGGAGGAGCGCCTCGGAACCCGAGGGTCGGGGGAGGGGCAGGGGGAGGAGGAGGAGACGGAGGAGACGGAGGGGGAGGAGGAGGAGGGCGGGAGGGGGAGGAGGAGGGAGGAGGGGGGAGAAGGGAGGGGGGAGGAGGGAGGAGGACGGGGGAGGGGGGAGGGGAGGTTGGAGGAGGAGGAGGAGGGGGGAGGGAGGAGGGAGGAGGGAGGAGGAGGGAGGAGGAAGAGGAGGAGGGAGGAGGGAGGAGGGAGGAGGGAGGAGGATGGAGGGAGGAGGAAGGAGGGAGGAGGGAGGAGGGAGAGAACTGGGAGGCTGAGGAGGCCTCCTCCCCCCCTCCTCCCCCCCCCTCACGGGGGTGATACAGTGGAGGCCCATGCCAAGAAACACCCTGCTTGCTTCCTTGGTGCCCTCTGGGTTTCCTGGGCTTCGATGGCTTTGCTGTGGAAGGCGTGACGTGCCCACACCAAAAGTCGGTGGACGTCCTGGGGTCTCAGGGTTGGGCTTCTTGTGGAAGGCTTCTTGCGGTAGGGCCCCTGCTGCATCACGGCCGGGGCCATGACATCTCCCCGGACCGCATGGCCTCCCGACCACTTGTCAAGGAGGCGTTCCCTGGCCCCTCCGAGGGACCGCGCCGCGCGTGTGCCTCGGGCCGAGTTGCTGATAGGCGCCCCCCTTCTGTGGGGTCCCCCGACGGAAGCTGAAGCTTCGCAAGCCTGGGCGCTGCCAGATCCAGCTTTAAGTCGGGCCTGTCCCCCTACAGGAGGAATATCAAAACTACTCAACAAAAAAGTATGAGGACGATTTGTTTAGCATGGTTTGTTTTTTTGGTTTTGTCAGAGTGAGGGGGCCGAACGGTCATTAATCGTACCAGGGTGCGTGGCTGAATGAGGAATTTGTGGTGAGAAGTATGGATGTTGCGTTGTTGGTGGTGTTGCTGTTGCTGTTGCTGTTGTTGTTGCTGTTGGTGGTGTCGGTGTTGGTGTTGGTGTTGGTGTTGGTGTTGGTGTTGGTGTTGGTGTTGGTGTTGGTGTTGGTGTTGGTGTTGGTGTTGGTGTTGGTGTTGTTGTTGTTGTTGTTGTTGTTGTTGTTGTTGTTGTTGTTGTTGTTGTTGTTGTTGTTGTTGTTACAGGCGGGGCAGGCCCCCCCGGGGGGGAGATGGGAGGGGGGGGGCCAACAACACAAGACAACACAACGCAACCCTATGGGGTTCTGCGTGTGTGTGTGTGTGTGTGTGTGTGCGTGTGTGCGTGTGTGCGCGTGTGCGTGTGTGCGTGTGCGCGAGTGTGCTAAGGATTCGTGAGGATTCCTGAAGGATTCCCTAAGGATCCCCTAGAGATTCTTAAGGATTCCCAAAGGATTCCCTAAAAGATTCCCGAAGGATTCCCTAGGGATTCTTACGGATCTAGGGATTCTTAAGGATTTCTGGAGGATTCCTTAACAATCCCAGAAGGATCCCCTAGGGATTCTTAAGAATTCCCTGAGGATTCCCGAAGGATCCCCTCGGGATTCTTAAGGATTCCCTGAGGATTCCCTCGGGATTCTGGAGGACTCTTAGGGATTCTCTGGGGTTTCTTCCTCCTCCTTCTCCTCTTCCCCTCCTCCTACGCCCCTCCTCCTCCTTCCCCCCTCCTCTTCTTCCCTCTCCTCCTCATCATCTTCGTCCCCCTCCTCCTCCCCGTCCTCCTTGTCCTCCTCCTCCTCCGTCATCCTCCGTCCCCTCTCCCCCCCCCCATCCTCCTCGCCCTCGTCATCATCCTCCTCCCCTTCCTCCTTGCCCTCTTCCTCCTCTTCCTCTTCTTCCTCGTCCTCCACCTCCTGGTCGTCTTCTTCCTCGTCCTCCTCCTCCCCCTCGTCGTCGTCGTCGTCCTCCTCCTCCCGATCCTCCTCGTCCCCCCCGTCATCATCTTCATGTTTATAATTTGTACCACGACTACTCTACCACTATTATTATTATTACTACTACTACTACTACGACTACTAGTACTACTACTACTACTATTACTGCTACTACTACTACTACTACTACTACCACTACTACTACTACTACTACTACTACTACTACTACTACTACTACTACTACTACTACTACTACTACTACTACTACTACTACTACTACTACTACTACTACTACTACTACTACTACTACTACTTACTACTACTACTACTACTACTACTACTACTACTACTACTACTACTACTACTACTACTACTACTACTACTACTACTACTACTACTACTACTACTACTACTACTACTACTACTACTACTACTACTACTACTACTACTACTACTACGACTACTACTACTACTACTACTGCTACTACTACTAGTACCACCATTACTACTACTTGTTTTATTGATACTACCATCACTGCTACCAGTCCCACTAGTACTACCACCACTACCACTGCCAAGAGTATCGCTACTGTACTCAGGGTTACAACCGCAACAACTATTTTTTCTTACTGCTACCACCACGGCCACTACTATTGCTGATACGACTACGACTACGACTACGTCTACGACTACTACTAGTACTACTACGATTACTACGGCTCCTACTACTACTACTACTACTACCACTACTCCTACTACTACTACTACTACTACTACTACTACTACTACTACTACTACTACGACTACTACTACTACTACTACTACGATTACTACTGCTACTGCCACTACGACGACTACTACTACTACTACTACTACTACTACTACCACTACTACTACTACTACTACTACTACTACTACTACTACTACTACCACTACCACTACGAATGCTACTACCACTATTGATATTATTACGACTACTACTATTAATATTGGTATTACTAATTTTACAATGATACCACCACTGCTACCACCACTACTACTACCACCGCTACCACTGCCACTGTTATTACTACTACACTCAGTTTTACAAAAGCAACAACTATTGTTATTCTTATTACTATTACCACCACGGCTACTGCTATTACTGCTACGACTACGACTGCTATTATTGATATTACTACTACTAGTTTTACTATAAATACTACTCCCACTGCCACTAGTAATATTTCGACGGCTACTACTATTATCGCTAATACTGATAGTATTAACATTCGTACTAACTACGACTACTACTACTACTGCGAATACCACTTGTACGATTACTACGGCTACTACTACTAATACTATGATTACTGGTACGGCTACTGCTACTTCGGCTGCTACTACTGCTACTAGTACTACTATTAGTATGTTTGTTCGTATTGTTATTACAACTACTATTATTACGGATGCTAGTAGTACTACTACTACTCTTACCAGTGCTAGTACTACTACTAGTACTACTACTAAAATTTCTTGGGCTACTACTTCTACTAATACTGCCGCCACTAGTCTAACTGCTACACCTCCATTGCTATGTCGGTTACCACTACTCATACCCATACTTCAGATAACTCAGGGATTCCTAAGGGTGTCATAAGGCTTATTACGAACTCCCTTGGGATTTTCAAGGAGTCCCTAATGATACCTTAGGGATTCTTAGGGATTCTTGAGGATTCCATAAGGATACCTCAGGGATTGCTCAGGATTCCCCAAGGATGCCGTAAGGATTCTTGAGGATTCCTTAGGGAATCTAATGGGGTCCCTGAGGATTCCCAAAGGATTCCTTAGGGATTCTTCCGGATTCCCAAAGGATTCCTGGGTTTTTTTTTGTTCGGATTCCCGGGAGGATTCTTAAGGACTCCTTAGGGACTCCCTAGGGACTCTTACGGCTTTCTTGGATTCCCTAAGAATTCCCTGGAGGTTGTCCTAAGGATTCTTAAGGATTCCTTGGGATTCTTTATGGATTCTTACGGATTCCCTGAGGCTTCCCTAAGGGTTCCCTAAGGATTCCCTAAGGAGCCCCTAAGGTTTCCCTAAGGATTGCCTAAGGATTCTTAAGGATTCCCTAAGGATCCCCTAAGGATTCCCAACAGATTCTTAAGGATTCCCGGAGGATTCCTTGAGGATTCCCGGGTTTCTTTAGGATTCCCTGAGGATTCCCTAAGGAGTCCCCTAGGGATTCTTCAGCATTCCCGAAGGATTTCTTAGGGATTCCCTAGGGGTTCATAATGATTCCCTGAGTCCTTAGGGATTCTCAAAGATTCCGAAGGGATTCTTAAAGGATTCCGTAAGGATTATTCAGGAGTCCCCTGCAATTCTCAAGGATTCCTGAGGGATGCTTCAGGAGTCCCTAGGGATTCCCCAGGGAGTCTCAAGGATTCCTTAGGGATTCTTTAGGATTCCTGTGGAATTCTACAGGATGTCCTGAGGACTCCCTAGGGATTCTCAAGGATTCAGTAGGGATTCCTTAAAGATGCTTAAGGATTCCTTAAGGATTCTTTAGGATTCCCTGAGGACTCCCTCCGGATTCTTAAGGATTCAGTAAGGATTCCCGGAGGATTCTCAAGGATTCCTTAAGGATTTTCAAGGATATCTTTTTAGGATTCTTAGGGGTTCCCTAGGGATTCTCAAGGATTCCCGGAGGATTCCTTGAGGATCCCCTAGGGCTTCTTAAGTATTCCCTTGGGATTCTCAAGGATTCCATGATGATTCCCTAGGGATTCTTAAGAATTCCCGAACGATTCCTCAAGGATTCCCCAGGGACTCTTTCTGATTCCCAAAGGATCCCCTGAGGATGCCCTAGGGATATTCAAGGATTCCCGAAGGATTCCCTAAGGATTCCCTGAGGATTCCCTGAGGATCCCCTAGGGATTCTTAAGGATTCTCTATGGATTCCTTCAGGATTCCCTGAGGATTCCCGAAGGATTCTTAAGAATTTCCCAAGGATTCCCTAGGATGTCGTGCTGTGTTGTTCGCCCCCCCCCCCCCCCTCGGACTGACCGGGGGGGCAGTGCCGGCCTTCTCCACTGTGGTGGAATTGGCGGATCCGCTCCCGCACCCCGGGGGGGCCATGCCGGCCTTACCCTTGTTGTTGTTGTTGCTGTTGTTGTTGTTGTCGTTGTTGTTGTATGTGTTGTTGTTGGTGTTGTTGGTGTTGTTGGTGTTGTTGGTGTTGTTGGTGGTGTGTTTGCTGTTGTTGCTGTTGTTGGTATTGTTGTTGTTGCTGTTGTTGGTGTTGTTGGTGTTGTTGTTGTTGGTGGTGGTGTTGTTGTTGTTGTTGTTGTTGCTGCTGCTGCTGTTGCGACTGTTGTTGTTGCTGTTGCTGTTGTTGGTGTTGTTGTTGTTGCTGTTGTTGTTGCTGCTGCTGCTGTTGTTGGTGGCGTTGTTGTTGTTGGTGTTGTTGAAAGTTAACTATTAAACAATTATTATTGTTGGACCCCTTAAAGACACTTTGGCGCTCTCGCCTCGGCGCCAGCTACATTTTCATTGATAATGAGGCTCGCGCTCGAGCGGTGTGGGGGGCCGCCAAAACCGCCCGCCAAACAACAACAACGCTCCCGCTCGAGACTTCCTCCTATTTTGCTCAGGGCTGGTGTTCTTGCTCGCCGCCGAAAGCCGCCGTCCTAAGAAAACCAGCGCTCCCGCTCGAGACTTCCTCCCGTTCTACCTTGGACTCCAGGCGGTGCTCCTCCCCGCCGACGAAAACCGCCGCCCCGACAAAACCAACGCTCCCGCCCGAGACTTCCTTCCGTTTTACGCTGGACTGGCGCCCAACTCTCTTTTGAATTGGCGCCGCTCCCAGCAAGAGCGACGCTCCCGCTCGAGGTTCCCTTTTTCCTGAAGACGGTGCTGTTCCTCGCCGCCGACAACCCCCGTCGCGACAAAGCCACGGCCCCCGCTCGATGCTTCCTCCCTTTTTACTCAAGGCGGTCTTCCACCTCGCCGCCGAAAACCGCAGCCCCGACAAAACCAGCGCTCCCGCCCGAGACTTCCTTCCGTTTTACTCTGTACTGGCGCCCTACTCTCGTTTGAATTGGCGCCGCTTCCGGCAAGAACAACGCTCCCGCTCGAGATGTCTTTTTTTTTCCCCAGAGCGGTGATGTTCCTCGCCGCCGACAGCCCCCGTCCCCACAAAACCACGGTTTCCGCTCGATGCTTCCTCCTTTCTTACTCAAGGCTGTGTTCCTCTTCGCCGCCGAAAGCCGCCGTCCCAACAAAACCAGCGTTCCCGCTCGAGATTCCGTTTTGTTTTACGCTGGACTAGCGCCTTACTCTCTTCAGCATTGGCGCCGCACCCAGCAGCAACAGCAGCCCTGCTCGAGACTTCCTCCCTTTCTATTCAGGGCCAGGTCCTTGCCTCACCGCCGGCAGCCCCCATCCCCACCAAGGCAATCCTGTCGTTCGATATTTCCTTGTGCTTTACCCTTCGCTGGGGTTCCACTGGCGGCCTCGCATCGGCGCAGCAAGGCGCGGGCATGTGTTTTCGAAGCGAAATACGTCGAAATTCTTCGGAGGAGGTGTTTACAAGACCTCATTGGGCGGGAGATCTGGGAATGGGAATGACGGTCCCCGCTATAGAACAAGAGTCCCCTATGATGTGGACGGTTATCATGATGGTCGCATTCTTCGTGTGGAAACATCGCGCATGAGTGTGACATGTGTTTTGTTGTTGTTGCTGTTGTTGGCGGTGTTGAGCACTCATTTCTGAACAATACTTATTGTTGATCCCCCCGTCCGGTCCACATTGATTTTTCGATTGAAGTGCCCTTCCGGGGGCTCGCATCCTGTTCTTTATCAAGGAAAGTCTTGAGGGTCAAACTGTGTCGTTGGCCCCCGGTTGACAACAACAACAACGGCTCCCTCTTGATATTTCCTTACAATTTATCGAAGAATCGCGCTCTCGCTTGGGATTTCCTTGCAATTTACCGCCAGATCGCGATACTTCCTCACAATGTATTGAAGAATCGCGCTCTCGCTTGGGACCTCCTCGCAACTTACCACCGAATCGCGGCTCCCGCCTGATACACCCTCACAATTTATTCAGATGCCGTTCCTCGACATTCAGGAATCGCGCTCCCGCTACAGATTGCCTGGCTGTTCAAGCTGACTTTAGGCTTCAACGACCCGCCCTCTCGACCCGCCCGTCTGGGCTTGCCCGCCCGACCAGCCCGTTAGGGACAGCAGTCGCCGCTCGCTGCCCTTCGCCCGCCTTCGATGCCCTTCGTGGCCCCCTCTCTGCCCTTTGTGGTCCCGTTCCTGCCCTCAACGGCCCCGTCGCTGCCCTCTGTGGCCCCGGATGAACTGACCTTCGTGGCCCCCGCTCGCTCGCGCCCTTCGTGGTCCCATACGCATGCCCTTCGTAGGCCCGCTGTCGCCCTTCGTGGCCCCTCTCGCTGCCCTTCGTGGCCCACTTTCTGCGCTCAGTGGCCCAGCTGTCGCCCTTTCTGGCCCCATAGATGTATGCCCTTCGTGGCCCCCGGCACGTTCGCGCCCGTCGTGGCCCCATATGCATGCCCTTCGTGGCCCCGCTGTCGCTCTTCGTGGCCCCCTCTCTGCCCTTCGTGGCCCCATTTCTGCCCTCAGCGGCTCCATCGCTGCCCTCTGCGGCCCCCTATACGTATGCCCTTCGGGGCACCCGTTCGTTCGCGCCCGTCGTGGCCCGCGCCAACAACGGCTCCCGCTTGCGTTCCCGCAGGGTTTCGGAGCCTCTGGAATTGCTCGGTGGTCATCGGGGCCATTCCGAGGCTTCCCAGAGGTCATAAGAGGCTTTCGGGTGCCTTCCAATCCCCCCGCGCTTTGTTTCTGCACAAGTCTCCGCTCGTATCCACCTGCCCCCACTTTTCAACGTTCTTTCCAAGTCTTCTCTACCCTTTCCCTTTGATCTGCATTTTCATTTCGTTCATACTCCATTGTGCAATTCCTCAGTTCATCGCATTCCGCCCACTCCTCCCCAGGCCACCCCATCGCACACCAACAATCTCCACCCCTTCCCGCTCGCATGCCTAATTTTTTCCAAACTTATTCCCAGTTCCTTCTCCGGATTCCTCCGTGCGCCCCCCCTGCTCCTCCGCGCTCCTCCCGGTTCCTCTTCTCCAGTTCGTGCCGCTTCTCCTCCTGAGACCCTGCTCTTGCCCACTCCATCCCAATCCACTCCACATCCCCGCGCCCCTCTCGACGCGGTTGCAGTTCTCGCTATCCTTCCGCCCCGCCCTCCCAATATCCCGCTTCTTTTCAGGGTTCAACGCCAAATCGCAGCTGTGCGTCCCCCCGTGGGGGTATCCACGATATGTTCTTTCAAGGGGGGGGTGCGTGGCGTTGTCTATGGCGCGACCCATGGCGAAATTGTTGGTTCACCTGTGTTGGAGTGGCTGGCGCAAGCCATGGCGCAAGCTGAATCGCCACTCGCAGCGCAAATCATCGTCCTCCCTCCTTATTGCCCTTCCCCTCCCTTCCTCCGATCCCTTCCGCCCTCATTCTCCCCCGTTATCTGTTACCCTTCGTTTTCAAGGGCTTCACCAACTACGCGCGGCAGGGAATGCATAAACCCCCCAAAAGGGGGCACGATCGAAGACGAAGAGGGCGGGTATCCAGGGTTTGGGATATGCATATTCACACGCGAGAAAATAAGAGCGAACAGTCGTAAACTGATTGTTGATGTTGTTGAATTCCCACTCCTGAAGAATAATTATTGTTGACCCCCCCGTACAGTGCGCATGCTATTTTTCGATCGAAGTGCATTTCCCTGGGCTCGCACCTTGTTTTAATCAGGGAAAGTCTTGAGGTCAAACTGTGTCGTTGGCCCCAGGCTTACAACAACAACGGCTCCCGCCTGAGACGTCCTCGCAATTTAGCCAGGACCCCCGCTCCCTCCCGAGATTTCATCGCGCTTTATTCAGGAATCGCGCTCTCGCTTGGGACGTCCTTAGAATGTATTCTCCCGGCGCTCTGGAGTGGCGCTCTCGCTGGAGACTTGTTTGCAGTTTACTGAAGAATAACGCCCTTGCGTTGGAATTTCTTCAAATTTATTCAAGCGCCGCGCTCCCGACACCTAGGCACCCAGGAGTCGCGCTCACGCTTAGGATTCCCTCACAAATTACATAAGAATCGGGATCTCGCTGCCCTTCGTGGCCCCGTTGCAACCCTTCGTGTCCCCCTCGTCTTGTTTTGTGGCCCCGTTGCAGCCCTTCGTGGCCCCCTCGCTGCCCTTCGTGGCCCCGTTGCAGCCCCTCAGGGCCTCCTCGCTGCCCTTCGCGGCCCCGTTGCAGTCCTTCGTGGCCCCCTCGCTTTGTTTCGTGGCCCCATTGCAGCCCTTCGTGGCCCCCTCGCTGCCCTTCGTGGCCCCGTCGCAGCCTTTCATGGCTCCGTTGCAGCCCTTCGTGGCCCCCTCGCTTTGTTTCGTGGCCCCGTTGCATCCCTTCGTGGCCCCCTCGCTGCCTTTCGTGGCCCCATATATGTATGCCCTTCGACGCCCCCGCTCGTTCGCGCCCGTGGTGGCCCCATCTGCATCTGTCCTACGTGGCACAGTTGCTACCCTCAGTGGCCCCATCGTTGTCTTCTGTGGCCCCGCATTATCTGCCCTTCGTGGCCCCCGCTTCTTCGCGCTCTTCGTGGCCCCATACGCATTCCATTCGTGTCCCCGCTGTTGCCCTTCGTGGCCTACTTCGTCTCCTTGTGGCCCTGCTGTCGTTATCTTTCGCTCTCGCTTTCGCTCGTCGTCGTCGTCGCCGTCGTCGTCGTCGTCGTCGTCGCCGTCGTCGTCGACGTCGTCGTCGTCGTGGTCGGTCCCCTGTCCGTCCCTCTTGGGGTCGGGTCGACGGTCCGCGGCCGCCCCGCCGATCAGCGCTGCCGCTGGCCAGGCCGACGGTCCGCGGCCGCCCCGCCGCTTGCCGGGGCACGGCCTGCAAGGAAGAAAGGTACTACCCCCAAAAATGGTTCGATCGAAAACGAAGAGGGCGGGTATCGAGGGTTTGGGAAATAGGCGTTATTGGACATTCGAGCAGATGAGGGCGAACAGTCTTAAAATGATTGTTGTTGTTATTGTTGTTGTTATTGTTGTTGGTATTGTTGTTGTTGTTGTTGTTGCTGTTGTTGTTGTTGTTGTTGTTGGTGTTGGTGTTGTTTGTTGTCGTCGTCCCACCCGCGACCCACCCGCGACCCACCCCGCGACCCACCCCGCGATCCAACCCGCGACCCACCCCGCGACCCACCCCGCGACCCACCCGCAACCCACCAGCGACCCACCCCGCGACCCACCGGCGACCCACCCGCGACCCACCCCGCGACCCAACCTCAAGGGAGGAAAAACCACCCAGACCCGACAATTGACAATTGACATTTACTAAACGGCCCTGGGCGTTCAATTACTAAACGGCCCTGGCCTGTTCGATTCATTCCTTGTGTGCGTTTACTACACGGTTTCGCTTGTCGGGGTGATTATTATGGGGTGGATTTTCTGACCTCTACACCCGCGACCCAACAGCGACCCACCCGCGACCCACCCGCGATCTACCCACTTGGGCCTGTCGAAAAATCAGCGCCTGCGGCGGGCTCGTTGCATAATTTGTGTAAATGTTGCGCCTGTCGAGGGTTTCTCCAGAGTCTCGCCAACTGCCGACGTCGTCCCCGCCGCCCCCTCACTCTTATCCGCATCTGCGGGGTGCTACGATATTTTGAAGTTTTCGCCCGAAATCCGCTTGTAGGGGGACATGCCCGACCTAAATCCAGCTGGAGAGAACGGACACAGTCAACGCGCCTAGTGAGGGCGCGGGCCTTCATCTTGGGTACCCTTGTGTTCTAGACTCATGCGGCCCGTCCTTTGCCGCTTTCACTGGTCGCCCGCCGCCCAAACAATCCCAACTTCGGCCTCCAAGGGTCTTGCGTCCTCACCACCCGTCCTTCATACACGTTTTGACTGTGCTGGAACGTGTCTCGGTCCACAGCTGCAGTTGTCTCAAGTGCGCCAGCGTCCTGGTTTGACCGAACAGCCAAAGGGTTCTCTTGGCACCCCGCCCCTATCAGCCGAACCAGTAGGTGACAGACAAAAGTCGGTAACCAAAGATGCGCCCGAAATTGTGACCGAAGACGTCGTGTGACCGAGCACGTGGCCGAAGTTGAAAATCGTCTTGGACTCGAGCCAAACATTTCGGTCACACCCAGGCGCGGTCGGAAATTGTCGGGCGCAAGCTTCGGCCACACCAGGGCAGATCTCCGGGCACAGCTTCGGTCACGACGCCTCCCTGATAGAGACAAAGCTGCAGAAGGTTCGCGCCGTGTCGACCAACGGCGACCCAGAATCGGTCGATGTTGAGCGATCTGACGTTGCAGAAGAGGCCAACCGTTCAAGGCTGCACGAACCCCAGGTGTCAGGAACCGACGCCTGGGTCGTCACGACGCGAGCCTCCCGTGCTTGAGTGTTCCCGTTTCTTTGGGGCCCCGAAGCAAAACATGGCATGCCCACTTGCCGGAGTTCCGCGCGGCGTTCTTGAACTGGCGCCGCGCCCCGGCGAGCGGCGTGCGCTAGGGAGGGGGGGCGTCCGGCCCCGGCCCAAGGGATCCGCACGGACAGGCGCCGAGTCAGGGATCGACGACAGATCCACGCATCCTCAACCCATGTTAGCGCGTGCCCGAGTGCAAGGTTTTCGGGCTCTCTCGCCGGTGCTCGGCGGTCTCCCACGTCTCGGGGTGCTCTGCAGCAGCTTCGCCTCGCCGAGAGCATTCCAGGGATGCCCAGACCGTCCCAAACGGCCGCGGGAGAGAGCCGAGCAGTGATCCGAAACCCAAGGAGCGCCGACAAGGGGTCGACTAGGGCATCGACTGCAGAGTTGATTTGCCCCGAACGTGGTTTTCTCGCCGAAGCCATGCCACAAAAACGTTCGCGTCATGCCCGTAGAAGGAGCCTTCTACGTTCTCTGCTCGAGGTTTCTTCACGAGGCCATCGAGCTCGGGGTAAAACAACTCTGCAGTCGCTCCGAATGCTTGAGTTTACGGTCAGGAGCGTCTGCTTCGCGTGTCGTGCCGACAGCTCTGGCCCATCCACGCGTCCGCGCGGCACGCCAAGCATGTCCTGGCCCCCAGGCGTTGACATCCCGAGCCTTCCCCGGCCCCCCTCGCCCCGCGGAGCGGAGCGGCACAGCGTCCCGTTGGGGCCGCCGCCGGGACTGGGCAAGCAAAAGTCCCCGACCGTATGAAAATTCGGCGGCAAGCGAGGGGGGGGGGAGTGAGAAGGAGAAGTCCTTCTCGGAAGGTTCGGAAGTCCCCCCGACCTTCTGAGAGATTCTCTCAGCCTTCCCCCGAGACAGAAGAAAACTTATCAGAAGTCGCGAGGGCTTCTGAGAGGTTCCGCCGCCTTCTGAGAATGCCTTCCCCTTCTCATTTCCCCCCCTCGCTCGCCGCCGAAAAGCGCCACTAGTTCTTCCTCCTCTTCCTCCTCGAGCAGACTGCGGCAGCCCGAGGCCTGGGCGTGTCGCACGGATTTCTTGGATCCGCGCTGGGCCCCCCTGGCGGCGCCTCCGGCGCCAGGGAGTGGGGTCTGTCGCGGATCCAAGAAACCCGCGCGGAGCGCCAAGAGTCTATGTTTATGGCGTTTCTTCTGCTTCTACTGAGCCAGCCCAAGAGCGGTCGCCGCTGGTTTGGGGCAGCACTCTGCTCTTGGGCATCGCCGCCAAGTTTGTTCCGTCCACACGTCAGGCGTGTCGAGAGGAGGAGAAGGAGGAGGAAGAGGAGGAGGATGAGGGATAGGAGGAGGAGAAGGAGAAGGAGGATGAGAAGGAGGAGGAGGAGGAGGAGGAGGAGGAGGAGGAGGAGGAAGGGGGGAGGGAGGAGGAGGAGAGGAGGAGGAGGAGGAGGAGGAGGAGGAGAAGGAGAAGGCGGAGGGGAAGAAGGAGGAGTGTCGGAGGAGGGCAGCTATACACGCCCGCCTCCCGCTCCCCCCCCGCCCAGGAGGGGGACGCAGTCAGAGGAGGGGGGGAGGGAGGGTGAAGGGCAGCGAATCCGTGCAGGTGTTCGACTGCTGGAGGAAGAGGAGAAGATCTAGTACGTAGCGTTTTGATCGTGCCCCCACGCTTTCTTCTCGGGGCGGCAGCATGCCGCAAAACGGCCCAGCGCAGAACATTCCATGGAATTGCGGTTCTGAGGAAGCCACAGTCCTGGCCGCAGTATCTGTTCGTGGCGGCGGAGGTCTGGTGATATGCATGGAGACTGAGCCCCCAGACTTGCGGTGAAGAATCGGAATCGGTAAAATCGGACTGCGACGACATGAGAAAAATTGCGTGCTCGTGCACCTGTTTCCTCATGACTCTACATGTCGCCACTTCTTGCGTGCAACTTGCCATCGTCACATTGTCTGCCTCTGATGTGTTACGAACTTCGTGTATCATTGTCCTGCTGGTCGCTTTCATGTTCGCGAGCTGTGATGTTTATTCCGAGGCTGAACCTTCTGTTCATGGTTTCGCTGGCCGCATCGACCAGTGACCCAGTGGTAACGGATAACGCATTATCGGTCTGTCGATTCATTTGGAGTGTGGTCGCGACCATTGTTCAGTTAAGACATTTACGTAGTGATGAGGCCCCGAAGCGTATTACGAGCAAACGACGTGCATGTGCGTGTGGGCCTGCACCTGTGTGTGTGCGTCTACGCGTGTGGATTGCACATGTTTGATCATCGCGACTTGGCGTCACATCGCTAACGGAGGAAGCGTTCGCGTGTGTGTCGGTGTGTTGCTTACCTGTCGCCCGCTCTTTTCTGGGGTACCACGGCTTCGGCTGGAGCGGGTTCGACATGTTCGAACGAAATTTGGCTTGTCTGGCCCGCTTACTGCTGACGCGACTATGCTGCACAGCGCTGTAAAGCCTGCGTGCGTGTTACGCGATCGCATTCCCGATCTCGCCTTTCGAACGGAGCTTCGTGCCTTGACTACCTTGCGTTCGTGGTCCATGAGGTTTGCGCCCCTGCGTGGCTTCACACCGCGGCGCAAAAGTGCGTGCGTGCACGTCTGCGTGTGTATGTGCGTGTGTGTCTCTCTTGCCCCAGCCTCCTAATTCACCCCTGTCTGGCCTCACAACAGGCGCCATTGCTTCAGTGACCATCTTCACTCTCGGAGCTGAGTCGGGAGGTCGTTCAACGTATCCGTTCACTTGGATGCCTGCATGTTTCGCCATGCAAACGCCTCCCCTGTTCAAGCAGGCATCTCGCGCGCGATGGGCACCATGTCTGCTTGCCCCGCTGTTCGACGCAGGGTGGGCGGGATGCACTCGGGGAAGGCGTAACGATGACGACGAGGATGACGAGGATGATGATGATGATGATGATGATGATGATGATGATGATGATGATGATGATGATGATGATGATGGTGGTGATGATGATGATGATGACGATGATGATTGTGATGCTGATGCTGCTGGTGCTTATGGTGTTCACGATGCTCATGATGGTGATGATGGCGGTGGTGATGGTGAAGGTACGGATGTGAATGATGACGGTGATGATGATGTTGATCCTGCTGATGATGATGGTGATGATGATGCTCATGCTGTTCATGAATATGACGATGCTGGTGGAGATGACGATGATGCTAGCGATGGATATGACGATGATGACGATGCTGGTAGTGAGGGTGATGACGGTGCTGATGATGATTATGCTGAAAATGATGATGCTGATCATGATGATGATAATGGTTATGGTGGTGATGCTGATGTTGATGATGATGGTGGAGATGATGATGGCGACTTCGCAGGTGATGGTGATGATAAGCATTATGATGATGTTGTTGGTGATGATGATGGTGATGCTGGTTATGATGTTGATGATGGTGATGGTGACCTTGATGATGCTGATGATGTCGGTGATGATAGTGATGAGGCTGGTAATTAGGAGGATGTTGACGAGGTTGAAGATATTGATGATGATGACGATGATGATTAGAATGATGATGGTTATGATGATGATAACGATGATAGTGATAATGAGGTTAGTGATGCGCATGATGGTGATGATGGTGGTGGCGATGATGATGACAGCGATGATGATGATGCTGAGTATGGTGATTATGGTGATGACGATGATGCTGATGATGATTATGATGATGATGATCGTGATCATGATGATGGTGATGAGTATGCTGATGATGGTGGTGGTGATGATGATAATTCTGATATGATGGTGGTGGTGATGATGACGGCTACGACGATGGCAATGATGTTTATAAGTATGATGGCGATGGTGAGGATGATGATGCTGATGATGATGGTGATGACAACCTTGACGATGGTGATGATGATGGTGGTGATGATAATGATGAGGCTTGTGATGAGGAGGATGGTTACGAGGTTGAGGATCTTGATGATGATGATGATGATGATGGTGATGGTGATGCTCATGATAGTGATGATGATGGCGATGATGAAGACGCCACTGATGATCATGTGGACGGCGACGATGATGATGATGATGATGATGATGATGATGACTATAATGGTGATGAGGATGACGCTGGGGGTGATGATGATGACGACGGCAACGGTGACGAGGATGATGATGTTGACGGTGATGGGCATCATGGTGACGGAGGTAGTGATGATGAAGATTGTCATGTCGCGACGCCATGATAATAATGGTGGTGGTGATGACAGGGGTTAAGCTGCCGCTCCCCTTGGAGGTCAGCGAGCAGGCAGATCCTCTGTGCGTCTTACGTTCCTGGGCTCCGGTAATGAGATAGGGGGTACGGGTTCACGGTGGGAGGGGCAAGTGTGAAAGAGGTGCCCCTTTTCGGCATGTATCGTATTCATGACGTGCCTTTCTGTCTGTTTGACGCAGCACCATTGCCCCAGAGCCAGCTCGCCCGAGCCGTGTCAAGCCCAGGATGTCGATGTTGCCTGGGACACATCAATATATTTTCCAACGCTCATGTGAAGTTGGGTGTTTACCACAAAAGGGCGCCCCCGTTCAGTCAGTTCTTTCCACCAGCGCAGACGACCCCTGCCCAGCCGCCGACGCAAATAAAAGTTGTCCCATTTTGGCTTCCCCTGAGGGGTTCGTATCTTAGCTACCTCGATACGCCCGTTTTGATACGCAACACGTGCCGTGTTCAAAACGTCCGTGTCAATACGCTGCGTGTTGGCTTCACGTACTGGCCCACGTTTTGGCGAACGTATCGCGTCGGACCTACGTTTTCAGTCCACCTGTTGAGATCCGTATCAATACGCCACGTGTCGCGTGTTGCGTATCGGGGCAGCTAAGGCTCGCACTTGACTGTGAAGGAAGCCAGTGGGTGCGGGGCCCTTCGTCGGAAGCGGCTCTCGGCGCTGCTCGAGGTCTCTCGGGGCTCCTCGTCGCTGCTGTTCCCCGGCGTGGCTCCGGGTTCTTCGGGGCTCTTGGGCGCTGTCTTTTGCCAGCGCCAATCAGCGCCAAGCAAGGCCTAACAGTGCTAACCAACACCACGCAACGGCCAGCAATGCCAAGCAACGACAAGCAGTGCCACGCAAAGCCAAGCAATAGCAAGCATTGCCGAGCAGTGCCAAACAGTGCCAAGCTTGGCAAAGCAACGACAAGCAACGCAAAACATCGCCAATCGATGCCAAACAATGGCGAACGATGGCAAACAAGGGCAAGCAATGCTAAGCAATGCCAAGAGGCGCCAAGCCATGCCTAGCCATGCCAAGCAATGCCAAGCAATGCCAAGCAGAGCAAAGCAATGCCACGCAGTGCCAAGCCATGCCTAGCAGTGACGCCAAACAATGCCTAGCACTGCCACGCAGTGTCAAGTTGTGCTAGCAAAGCCAAGCATCGCCAATCAACGTCAAAGCATAACAAGCAATGCTAAGGAACACCAAGCAACGCCAAGCAATGCAATTCATTGCAAAACAACACAAAACAATACCAAGTGATGCCAGGCAGCGCCAGGCACAGTTTCTCAGCTGTGCTAAGCAATGCACAGCCAGCACCAATCAATGCCACGCAATTTCAAGCAACGATTCCCAACAATGACAAGCAATACCAAAACGTGCCAAGACATGCATAGTCATGCCAAGCACTGCCAAACAACGTCGATCAATACCCAGCAACGCCAAGTAGTACTAACCAACGGGTCCAAACAATGTCGAGCAACGCCGAGTAATGCCAACCAAGGCGAAGCAATTTGCAATGTCATTCAATGTCAACAAAAGGCACGCAATGCTTTGCGTAGTTGCTCTGCATTGGTTCGCATTGGTCTTAGCTGCTTTGATATGTTCTGGGAGAAAGCACTGCCTAACTGGGGCCGTACCGGGTTCATGTTCCCCGCATGCTATGTGATGGTCTGGCTTTTTCCTCCCAGACGCGTCACACCCGCGCTCTGCTCTCCCTCCGGCTCACTAAAACACGCATCATAATTACACAGTCGCGTATCTGTGCTATGCGCATGTACATGCAAGGTCCTCGCAGGAGCCTCACATGAGCCTCGAAGGAGTCTCACATAAGCCTCACAGGAGCCTCGCTGGGCGCGGCAGGTGTGGCCCGACCTCGCAATCAGAGGGGGTGCGCAGGAGGTGCGGTCCTTACCCGTCGCACGTTCTCAGGGCGTGGCATTCGTGGTATTTCCTTGACAACGGAGGACGTGCGCAGGGCGGGGTTGTTCCCCCATCCATCTCACGCTCGCAGGGCACGTCAGGCGTGTCCTGTTCTGGACGTCAGAAAAGGGTGCGCGGGCGGTGGTTCCCTTATCCGTCTCACCATCGCATGCCGGTGCAGGCACGGCGCTTCTTCGAAAAAGCAGATGGGATGCGTAAGGGCTGCTTCACCTATCCGTCCCACGCGCACAGCACGCGCACGGTGACACAGCCCGAATGCCACCATCACGCCCCTTGCGTCACGCACGTGTCACGTTTCGTAGCCATCAGGGAGCTCCACCCGCTCTCCGCGACACAGCCCAGGTGCCGCCACTGCGCCGGTCTCGCACGCCCCTTGCACGTGTTGTAGCGCTCGGGGAGCTCCACCGACGGCCCCAGCACCACACTTTGCAGGCCGCCGCCCCGCGCATGTCGTAGCAGCTCGTGCCCCTCAGGGAGCCGCCGCACCTGCGAGGCCCTGGCGCCACAGTCCGCATGCCGCCGCCCCGGTCATTTCGCATACCTCGTGCACTGTCTATCGCACTCCTCAGGACGCTCCACCAGTGTCCCCCGCAACACAGTCCGCATGCCGCCGCCCCGCGCATGTCGGCACACCTCGTGCCCCTCCAGGGGCTGCACCTGCGGCCCCAGCGACGCAGTCCGCATACCGCCACTCCGACCAATCCGGCACGCCCCCCGCACACCCTCTGGCCCCAGCGGCAGCCCGCGGGCCGCCTCTCCCCGCCCATGTCGACACCCCTCACACGCTTCGTGCCGCGCACGGAGCTCCGCGTCCTGCTCCAGCAACGCCGACCGCATGCCGCCTTTCTACCCTTAGGTCGGACATGTCCCCCCCCTAGGCGGATTTTGTACGAAATCCCCCCCCCCCAAAAAAGATATTCGGAAACGGTCAAAACTAGTTTAAAAATTGTCCCCTGACCATTTTTGCATTTAAACTATTTTTGAATACTCCTCCTGTAGAGGGACGTGCCCGACTCAATTCTACCCGTTTCGGTACCCTCCTCGCGCGGATCGCGCCACGCATGGGCTTCAGCGCGCTTCCTTGCGCGCTTGGTCCGCAGGCCCCTTGTGTCCGCTCCGCGGAGAGCAGCAGCATACGCAGAAAGGGCACGCCCTGTGCTACACTTGAGTCGTGCCTGTCCCTCTAGAGGAGGAAGATTCAAAAATAATCAACAACTAATATGGGGACGATTTGTTTAGTATATCTTTTGGGAAGGTTTGAATATGTTTGAGTATGTTTTATTTTTCGTCCAAAATCCGCCTGTAGGGGGACATGCTCGACCTAATGCTACACGCAGCTTCCCAGTGCGGGCCCTTCGTCATGCTGATTTTGTTCCGTGCGTGCTTGGGCGACACCTTAGGGGTCTCTGAGGGCTCGGCCGGGCTTAGTCGCGCGCGGTTGCTGCGTTTCGACCTTCTGCGCTCTGTCGCTGCGCGCAGGGCCGCGGCGCCAGAGCTTGTTTAGGCGATCTTGGAGATGGATGAAACGTCCACTGCCTCTGTACAGCTCGGAAGTGGCTCGCTGTTTCTTGGATCCTTTCATGGCTGTTCCTCTATTGCGCCTCGTACACTGAAAGCGCTTTGGGGGCTAAAAGGTGGTCTCGTTCCATCCTTGACTGTGCCCGTAGCTGTGAGCTTGTAGTAGTATCGTTCCTCATTGTAGTCGCCTGGCTGTGCCGTAAGCCTCCAGACGGGATGGGGTGAGGCCATGAAGGGGAAGGGTGTCTTCCTCACCGATCGACGAAATTGGGCTCGTTTGTGCCCAGCGACCTTGCGATTATTGAACCGCCATCGCAGCGATTGGCCAGAGCGAGAAGAGGGAGTGTCGAGCAGCGAAGGTGGGATGGAAGGGGGCATGCGGTGTAAGGGGAATGGGAGAGGAGGAGGACGAGGAGAAGGAGGAGTGGGAGGAGGAGGACCACAGTAAACTTGAGGCCGGTCAGCGATGATGCAATCCACCCTCTCAGCCCGAGCCCCCTCACGAGGCTCTTCCAGCCCTCCTTTTAAAATTTAACGAAGCGCCCCCTTGAGAGACCAGCACCCTCTGGGGGCCTGCCGTGCAGGCGAGGGCCTTGTTTAGACACGTGGGCGCTTGCCTTGCATCTTGCCAGCGAGTGATAAGGAATCCAGTCGGTCAGTCAAGCCGTGCGCTCATACTGCGCATTGGCAGATAACAAGTTGATGCAATCTTTCTGCGGAGGGAAGGGGGAGCATGAGGACAAAGGACGAGGAGGAACATGGGGAGAGGGCGCAGCTATTATGATATAGTTCGGCGGTGTCCAGCGAGATCCCCGTGGTGAGAAAAAGGCCGTCCCCACCTGTGCAATGTGAAGGGGTCTCTTAACCGTGATTTCGAGATTGAACCAGTGAGTTAATTTCAACCGCGTAGTGGCATCTGACACTACGCTGCTGACGCTACACTGTTGGCACTACGCTGTTGCTGTGTAGTGTCCACAGCGCAGGGTCAACTGAGACTACGCTGTTCACATTGCGCCGCTGACACTACGCTGTTCACACTGCGCTACTGCTCGTTGCACCCAGGAATGCGTAGGACGAGTTTGGTGGAAGCAGCCGGACCCGCAGCGTAGCGTAGTGTCAACAGCGTAGTGTGAACTGACACTGCGCTCTTGACACTACACTGTTTGCACTACTCTTCAGCAGCGTGGTGCCGACAGCGTACTGTCAACAGCGCAGTGTCAGTTGGCAGCGCGCTGCTGACGCCACGCTGTTCCCACTGCCCTGCTGCTCGTCGCTCCCAGAATTGCATAGGACGAGCTTGGCGAACATCGCCGAACTCACAGCGCAGTGTCAGCAGCGTAGTGTGAACTGACCCTGCACTCTTGACACTACGCTGTTGGCACAGCACTTCAACAGCGCATTGCCAGCAGCGTAGTGAACAGCGTAGTGTCAACTGACACTGCGCTATTGGCGCTACGATATTGGCACTGCACTTCAACAGCGCAGTGCCAACCGCGTAGTGAACAGCGCAGTGTGAGGTGACACTGCTTTGTTGACACTACCCTGTTGACGCTACGCTGCTGTCGCTACGCTGCTGACAGTACGCTTTTGGTACTGCGCTGCTGAAACTTTGCTGTTGACACGACGCTTCGGACTCTAAAGTGGACACTAGGCTGTGGACAATATGCTGTAGACACTACGCTGTTGACACTTCGCTGTGGACACATACACTTGACACTACGCAGTTGATACTACGCTTTTGACGCTACGCTGTTGACAGGGCTGTCGACACTACGCTGTTGATACCATGCGGTTGACACTACGATGATGACACTACGCTGTTGACACTACGCTGTTGACACTGCGTAGTTGACATAACGCTGTTGATTATACGCGGGTTGACCTTACGCTGTTGACAACACGCTGTTGACGCTACGCGTTTGCCATTGCGTGGTTGACACTGCTTCGTTGAGACTACGCTGTTGACACTACGCTGTTGACATTACGCTGTTGACACCACGCTGTCGACACTACGCTATTGACACTACGCTCTTGATACTACGCTGGTGATTATACGCTGTCGACACGCTACGGTGTTGAAACTACGCTGTTGACACTACGCTGTGGAAAATGTGGGGAAATGTGCTGTGCACCCCACGCTGTGGAAAATGTGCTGTGGACACTACGTTGTTGGCACTTCGCTGTGGACACATGCAGTTGACATTAAGCAGTTGACACTACGCTGTTGACACTATGCTGTTTGCACTACGTGGTTGAAACCACGCTGTTCACACTGTTGATACGATGCGGTTGACACTACGCTGTTGACTCTACGTGGTTGACACTACTGAGACTACGCTGTTGACACTATGCTGTGGACACTACGCTGTTGATACTTCGCGGTTGACACTATGCTGTTCCAAAATGTCCTTGCCTTCGAGGGTCGAAGGGGTTGTCATCTCTTCCTCGGCGGAAGGCTGCGGACGGGCGGCGGAAGGTCGGGGGAGGTAAAGCGAGGCCGCCTCCGCCGGCGGAAGCCGGCGGAAGCTCGGCGGAAGACGGCGGAAATATAACAACCGCTCCAAAGAGGTGAACACGTTTTTGGTTTCAGGGTTTCCGAAATTCGCCATCTGTTCAAGTCATTGGTCTTTCCACTCAAAGTCTGGAGCGACCGCCCAGTTTTCAAAGGGAGCCGCTCTGCACCAGTGCAACCGTTGCACCTGTTCAAGTTGCTGGTCCTCGCCTTGAACTCAAAGGCGGCGGAGAAGGAGCAGGGAGAGGAGGAGGAGGAGGAAGAGGCGGAGGAGGAGGAGGAGGAGGAGCAGGAAGGAGGAGGAGGAGGAGGAGGAGGAAGGAGGAGGAGCAGGCAGGCAGGCAGGCAGGCAGGCAGGCAGGCAGGCAGGCAGGCAGGCAGGCAGGAAGGTGGAGGAGGAGGAGAAGGAGGAGGAGGAGGAGGAGGACAGGGACGACGAGGTTCGGGGGGCAGGACTTCGGGCGGGGAGGGTTGGCGGGAGAGGGTTGTGGCAGGACCAGGGGGGGGAGGGGCTTGTAAGTTGGTTGGGTGCACACCATGCCCTCCTCGCCCCTCGCCCTCCTGGCCCCTCGTCTCCCTCCTCGTCCCCCTCGTTCTCCTCCTCCTCCCTTTCCTTCTCCTCCTC
This sequence comes from Prorocentrum cordatum, assembly GCA_963575745.1. Lineage (NCBI taxonomy): Eukaryota > Dinophyceae > Prorocentrales > Prorocentraceae > Prorocentrum > Prorocentrum cordatum. The sequence continues at coordinate 436,224 of CAUYUJ010000781.1, forward strand.
GCCCCTCGCCCTCCTTGTTGCTCCTCGCCCTCTCTTGCTCCTCGCCCTTCCACTCCCCGCCCCCGCGGCCATCGCAAATTCCCCGTCCCCCTGGCAAGTCTTCCTCATCCGTCTGACCTCCTGCACCCCGCGCAGACAGGCCATGCCTTCTGCTCCGCCAGGCTGCCACTACGACGGGATCTGACAAGTTCGGTTTCAACGCCCCTCCCTCCCCCCCCCCTCCCTGGCCGGTTCTGTTTCAACGCCCCTCGTGTGTAGTTGTACCTGGTTCGCCCAGGAGCAGCTATGCCTCAGTGGGTTGAGCCGCGCAGGCTGTATGAATGTTGCCTTGATGTATCGCAGTGTCGGCAGAATAATGAGAGGTGGAGAAGGAGGCGGAGATCCAGTGTAAACTCAAGGCACATCAACGATGATGTAAGAAGCGTACCCTTCAAGTTCCCTCTTCCAAGGTCCCTGCCATAATGTATTCGTATTGCGGGAAGCGCGCCGTAATCGCATGAGAACCTCGAATCGTGCCAAGCCGCAGCGCATGGGACTGCAGCGCCGCTAACCGAACTGACTGCTGCATCCTGACAGTCCTAAATCGTGACAGAATGCCGTCCCTGTAAATCGTGCCAGAACACCTGTCCTGGAACTTCAACCCCGCGAATCCACATGACTGTGGTGTCCAGGCAGTTCTAAATCTTGCCAGAACATCCGTTCCTGGGACTTCAACCATACGGATCATTGAAGCTGCTGGGAACTTTTAAGACGACTCCAGGAGGCGCTGAGGCGAGCACTACATGTTGAAAAGGGACCACCCTCCACTGTTCAAGCTGATGCCAACTGTGAAGACGAATGTGCGCAGCGCTGAGGCGAGGGCCACATGTTGAAAAGGAGCCGCCCTCCATCGCTGAAGCTGGTGCAAAGTCTTAAGGCAAATGTGCGCGGCGCTGGAGCGAGGGCCACATGCTGAAACGGACCCGCCATCCATCCGCGAAATTGCTGCAAATCCCAAACTTTTGGATCCTACATGGCGTTGTAAATTCAAGCGGAACGTCCGGCCCGCCGTACAAGCACCTATGAAGGCGCGACCGGGAGCAGTTACTTACCAGGAAAAGATATGGAGGAGGAGAAGGAGGAGGACGAGGTTTTCGGACCCAGTGCCAGCAGCGACAGCGACAGGAGGAGGAGGAGGAGGTGGAGGGTCCCGAATCCCTGTCTCAGATGTCGGTAAGCATGCCTTCCCGTTGCGGGGAGCGCCCCCTAGAATCACGAGCACCAGCCCCCTGTTTTCAAGGGTCCACCGTCGATCTTGCCCGCTGAATGCACGCGACGAGGTGCGATGACACATGCCACGGGAGGTGTCCAGAGCGACAGCCCCGTTTGGAACGAAAGGGGTCGATCCGTCCATGGAGGAGCTGCGCAAGCTCAACACATGCCAACCATCCTGCGGAGCCTCAGGCGAGAGACCCATGCCAAACATGCGCCGCCCTCCGTCCGTGCCACAGTGGCGCACATTGGAACTCCGGGCCATGGAATCCGAGGCAGCGGACTGGCGTCCATCATTGCAAGTGCTGGGGCTGCAGGAACGAGCTAGCCTGATGATTAGCAGTATTTGTTGTGCTTCAAGGGCGAGTGTGCGCGGTCCCCAGGCTGGAGCTAAAGTTTAGCATCAACAGCCCTCAACCCTTGCAGGTGTTGTTTGTCTGCGGCTTCAGGATCGGACGTTTTAAGGCAGTCTCAAGCGAAACTCCCAGCCCGGCCAATGGACACGTCTGGTGGTGCGACAGGTGCCGAACCATTCACACGGGCGAGGAATGGAGGATGAAGGAGGATGGGGGAGCAGCAGGAGGACACGGAGACATGAACAGATGGAGGAGGAGGAGGAGGAAGAGGAGGAGGAAAGAGAAGGAGGCAGGGATGGAGGAAGCATAGCAAGGAGGAGCAGGAGGAACACTAGAAGCAGTGATGATGATGCTGATGATGTCGTTGATGCTGATATCGATGATGATGCTGACGATGGTGACGATGATTCTCATGATGATGATGCTGATTATGATGATGATGCCGACAGTGATGATGATCGTGATCATGTTGATGGTGAGGGGTATGATGACGATGACGATGCTGGTAATGGCGATGGTGTTGATGATGATGCTAATGCTGATGCTGCTGATGATGATTATGCTGATGATGATGATTATGCTGATGATGATGATGATGCTGATGATGGTGATGGTGATGGTGATGGTGATGGTGATGATTGTGATTGTGAACGTGATGGTGGTGGTGGTGATGTTTATGAAGTTGTTGCTATTGATGTTGTTGATGATGGTGATGCTTCTACTGATGATGATGATGATGATGATGATGCTGCTGCTGCTGCTGATGATGATGATGATGATGATGATGATGATGATGATGATGATGATGATGATGATGATGATGATGATGATGATGGTGGTGGTGGTGGTGGTGGTGGCGAAGAAGAAGAGGAGGAGGAGGAGAAAGAAAAGGAGGAGCAGGAGAAGAAAGAATAGAAGGAAGTGGAGGAGGAGGAAGAAGAGGAAGAGGAGGAGGAGAAGGAGGCGCAGGCGGAGGACGAGGAGGAGGAGGAAGAAGACGAATAAGAAGAAAAAGAAGAGGAGGAGGAGGAGGAGGCAGCGGAGGAGGCGGAGGAGGAGGAGAAGGAGGACGAGGGGGAGGGGCATGAGGAGGGCATGCCATCCTCTCCATCGCGGACATCACCTGAACACACCCTCGTGTGACCTCGGGAGGGAAGAGGGAGGGAAGGGAGGGAGGGAGGAGTGGTGATCGTCTTGCAGCAGCACAACACCTGCAGCAGCATGCATGCCACAATGGGCGCCGTCGCGTCGGCGCCTCGCCCTGCAGTCGCGCCCACCTCAAAAGTGATCTGGGGCCAATGGATAGGTTCGAGGGGGGGAGGGGAGGGAGGGAAGGAGGAGGAGGTGGAGAATGGGGGAGGAACGAAGAGGAGGAGGGATGGGGGGAGGATGAGGAGGAGGAGGAGGAGGAGGAGGAGGAGGAGGAGGAGGAGGAGGGAGGAGGAGGAGGAGGGAGGGAGGAGGAGGAGGAGGAGGGAGGAGTGGGAGGAGGGGGCCAGGAGGAGTTGGGAGGAGAGGACGAGAAGAAAAAGAGGGAGGAGGCGGAGGCGTAGGAGGAGGAGGAGGAGGAGGAGGAGGAGGAGGGAGGAGGAGGAAGAGAACGATGATGATGAGGAGGAGGAGGGGAGGAGGAGGAGGGAGGGGGAGGAGGAGGAGGAGGAGGAGGAGGAGGAGGAGGAGGGGAGGAGGAGGAGGAGGAAAAAAGGGGGAGAGAGAGGGCAGAAGTGGAGGAGGGGGAGGGAGAGGGAGGAAGGGAGGAGGAGGCAGAGGAGGCGGAGGAGCCCCTCGGCGGCCTTCGGCGGCCCCCGCTGGGCTGCGGAGGTCCGGGCCGCTGCCTTGCCGGCGCTGCTGGCGGCCGCGTCGTGGCGCCGCGCGGCCTCCCCTCGCGGGCGCGTCGCGGCGGAGGAGGAGGATGAGGAGGAGGGGGAGCAGGAGGAGGAGGAGGAGGAGGAGGAGGAGGAGGAGCAGGAGAAGGAAGAGGAGGAGGAGGAGAAGGAGGAGGAGGAGGAGGAGGAGCAGGAGGAGGCGTCAGAGGAGGAGGAGAAGGCGGAGGAGGAGGAGGAGGAGAAGGAAACGGTAGCCATACCGCCAGCCTTGACCCGTTGTTGTCTTTTTGAGTCTCCTGGGAGGCCCTTGTCGCCACCGCTGGATTCGCCGTTAAATTCTGGTCAGAACGTGCCCTGGGAAAGGTCCAGGGAGTAGCGTTATAGGAGGCGGCGGAGGAGGATCAGCCACACGCAGAGGGGGGTAGGCGGAGAGGGGAAGGCTTCTTAGAAGCACTACTGCTTATTGCAAAGCGTGGGCCTTGTCTGTAGATGTAGGGCCGGCGCCTTCTGAGAAGCAGCCTCGCGTCGCGGTGGCGGAGGAGGAGAAGAAGGAGAAGGAGGAATAGGAGGAGGAGGAGGAGGAGGAGGAGGAGGAGGAGGAGGAAAAGGTATTTACACCGCTCTACTTGCCTCGTTTTCGCCTTTTGGGGGCCTCCTGGGAGGCCCTCGTCGCCACCATTGGATTCGCCGCGAAATTCTCGTCAGAACGCACCTTAGGAACGGTCCAGGGAGTAGCGGTATGAATAAATTTTGGTCTCCGGTTCAGTAGCGTACAGAAGGGGGTAGGAGGAGGGAGGAAGGCTTAAAGGCACCCTTGCTTCTTGGAAGGCGCGGGCCTTGTCTGTAGATGTAGGGCCAGCGCCTTCTGAGAAGCAGCCTTTTTCTAAGAAGCCGTCCCTCTCCCCCTAACCCCCCTACCCCCCTTTGCGGAGGAGGAGGAGGAGTCGAAGAGTCAGTGACGGCAAACGGTGCGGTCGGAAACTTTTGGCTCAGCGAGTCGCCCCGCCAGTTCTGACCCACCGCGCTCGGATTCGACTCGTTGTCCACTTCCCGGCCCCCGGGCGTCCAGGTCCCGCCCAGCCTCCCGCCCCGGCGCGCGGAGCGACACGCCATCCGCCCGCACGGCACAGCGTGTCGCTGGAGCCGCCGCCGCGACACGCTACATTGAAGTCGGGCGTGTCCCTCTACAGGAGGAGCATTCCAGAATAGTCCCAAAATGGTCTGGGGACGATGTTTTGATTTTTTGCTGAATATTTGTTGCGTATGTGTTTAACTATTTTTCTTCTTCGTCCAGAATCCGCATGTAGGGGGACATGCCCGACCTAACGCTACACAAAAGCTCCTGGCCGTAGAGGGAAACAATTCATGGACACTCCCCCCAAAATCACAGTTGGCACGCGCGGCCGAAGTGCAACTCCTCAGAACCACCGCCAACTCTGATTTTTTGTTTGGGGAGGGGGCATTGGCAAATTAACATGGCATGAGTGTTCGCTAATCTTCCCCGAGGCATGTAGAAGAATTCTCGGAGGTCCGCGCAGATTGATTGGATCCGCGTTTCGCCCCCCTGGCGGCACCTCATGCGCCGCCGATCCAAGACATCGGCGCGGACCTCAGAGGCATTGTGTCAATGCAGTTTGTTATTCCTCTGGCGAGGGGAGGGCAGTTGGGACCTTTTGACGAAGCACAGACGTGCGGGGGAGGGGTAAAGGAGGGAAAGAGAGGAGGAACACGCCCCGAAGGGGTTGCTTCGGCGAAGGTGGGGACCGCCAGCGCCTCCACACCCCCGCACCCACAACTCAGCGGTCAAGCTCCCAAGTGGAGGCCAACTGCTCAGCAGGGGCGGACGGCATGCCATCCTCTCCATGGCGGGCATCATCTGCACACCCTCGTGTGGCCTCGGGAGGGAAGGGGGAGGGAAGGGAGGGAGGGAGGAGTGGTGATCGTCTTGAAGCAGCACAACACCTGCAGCATGCATGCCACACCGGGCGCCGTCGCGTCGGCGCCTCGCCCTGCAGTCGCGCCCACCCCGAAACGGATCCAGGGCCAATGGATAGGTTCGAGGGAGGGAGGGGAGGGAGGGAGGGGGGGAGGAGGAGGAGGAGGAGGAGGAGGAGGAGGAGGAGGAGGAGGAGGAGGAGGAGGAGGAGGAGGAGGAGGAGGAGGGGGAGGAAAGAGGAGGAGGGAGGAGGAGGAGGAGGAGGGAGGGAGGAGGAGGAGGGGAGGGAGGGGAGGGGAGGGAGGGAGGGGAGGAGGAGGGATGGAGGAAAGGGGAAGAAGTGGGGGGAGGGGAGGAGGAGGGCGTGCTCGACGTCTGTCCCAGCAGGGGATCGGGCCGCGTGCGCTCGTGGACGACTTCCGCGCCCAAATCTGGGTCGCAGTCGCGCCCTGCAGGAAGCCGCGCGCCGCCACCAGGGGCACCTCCAGTACGGCCCCACGAAGTCGGCTTTCCTGGCCAGGGGCCCCTCGGACATGCGGGCCTGCACGGCGTCGGGTTCGTGGACGAGTACATGTGGGGCGCTCCAGAAAGGCCCTCGCCTTTGAGGGTCGAAGGAAGTTTGACGGAGTGGACATCTCTTCCCCGGCGGAAGGTCGGCGGATGGCGGCGGAAGTAAAACGGGGGTGGCTTCGCCGGCGGAAGGCCAGCGGAAGCTGGCCGAAGTACAACATGCGTCCCCAAGAGCCGCGCCATCTGTTCAGACGCGCGGCCTTACGTCTTGGGGAGGGCGTCTTGGCCACCAGGGCGCATGCCGCCTCGCGAACCCAAGGTTGGCCGCGGGTTTGCCGTGGCGTGGGCTTTGTCTACCTGGGCGCGTTGAGAACAAGCGGCGCGGCGACATGTCAGCGTTTAAGGGCTTCCGGAATCGGGCGTCTGCCTCAGCGTCGACCGATCCGCAGGGCCGCCCAGGCAGGCGCACCCCCACGGCATCGGGCAGCCGGAGCTCGGAGCTGGGCGGCGGCGCGCCGTGGCCACGGGCCATCCCGGCTCCGCGCGCCACGGGCTGGGCCCCGGGGCTGAGCGCCAGCACGCTCCCAGAGGCGCGCGGCGCCGAGCTGTGCATCCACGTGGAGGGCCTCGGGACGACCCTGGACCGTCTCCAGGAGCTGCGGGCCAGAGGGGTCGTTGGCGTGCGCGGCCCCGCTTCTCGGGTCCGAATCCTGCGCCGACACGGGGTGGGCCGACACGGGGTGGGCCGCCGCGCGGGCGACGACGGTGGCGCAGTGCGCCATCCGCCTCTGCAGCTGGGTCGGTGCTGGCGGATCAAGCCGAGGGCTGCTGGGCGCAGTGGGCCCGGAGGCTCCCGGATCCGTGGCGCCTGCCCGACCCGCCATGGCCCTCAGGCGGGGTCCAGGGCACGCGCCCGGAGCCGCCGCTCGGTGCGAGCGGCGGCGCACGCGCAGGAGCAGTCCTGGCCCTCGCGTTCCCGGCGCAGCGAGGCGGGGCTGCCCCTGGCCCGCTGGCCCGCTGGGCGCCGCCGCGCAGTGGCAGCACGGCGGACGCCGTCTGACAGGAGGGTCCCACGGCGAAGGGGTCACGAGATGGACGTGGGCTTTTGGCCGGGGCCGCGGGGCCAGACAGGCGGTGTACAGCCTGACCCTGTGTTACCCCAGAGCGCAGACATGCTGTAACCATACCATTTCCGGTCACGGTTTTGCTGACTCACCCCAGGGCCAGGCCGCAAGTTTAGTGCAGTGCAGCGGGAGATGGACGTGACATGCCTTGCAAGCCCTAGGCCGCTGCGAGCTGCGGCACGCAGACATGGCTACGAGGTGCGGCTTGGCCTGAATGCCAGATGGCGTGACACATGTCCCATGGTGGAGGCCATGTCGAACGTGCGCTCGGACGAGGGGCAGAAATGCGTGAAGTACGACGCCAACTACAGCAGCACGTGCATCGCCGGATGCGACAAGTACCACACCAATTACCACAAGGACGGAAGAAACCAATACGGTTGCACGCGCCGGAGAGAAAGAAGCAATGGCTACGAGCGCGCGCGCGGAAGGGCCGGTGCACGAGAGCACACTTCGACGAGACATCCGCAGATACATGGCATCATCATGGAGATCCCCCCGGAAAAACAGCGCCGCCACCACCAGCACACCGCCGTGCAGCTGCAACAACCACGTTATCAGTACGACGTCTGCGACTACGATAGCAACAGCAGCTACGAGCGCGATAACCACGGCATCGACAAATTTGGCTACACGCGCGGCTTGTCTGATCTCGCTCCTGCCTTGATGGTGCAAAGCTTAAGTCGGGCCTGTCCCTCTACAGGAGGAAACTTCAAACATAGTATGAGCATATAAGATTTTTCTTCCGAGATCCGCCTGTAGGGGGACGTGCCCGACCTAGTGCAAGGCGCATGCTCACCAGCAGCGCCCCCAGGGCCACCGGCAAAACTCGGAGGGCAACGCGCAAAGCTGCGAGGACCAAAAGCGCAGCCACGGAAGCAACCGGCAGAGCCACGCGGGCCATGCGCTCAGCTACGAGGTCCAAGAGCATAGCTCCGAGGGCCACCAGCAGAGCTCCGAGTGCCACCAGCTGAGCTACTGGGACACAGGTACGACGGCGAAGGACAGCTTTGTCCTGGAGTGGGGCTTCCTGGTCGTCGCGGCCCTCGTGGTCGGGGGGGGGGGGGGGCGCCCTCGTTCAGACAGCGCCGCGCAATCGCTCCGAATCCAGATCCCACACCTCCCCCTCCCCCGGGCCCGCTTCGACCCGATCGATCCGACTCGGTATCCATCTCGGCCTGCGTGTCCGACACGATATGCGGGTTTTCTGGCTACCCGCTGCGGCCCAACGCTTCCATGGTGTCCCGCTGCATCCTGGCCTTAGCTGCCGAGCTGCCGCCCCCAGCTTCGGCTGCGGGCAGGACCTTAGTTGCCTCGATACGCGCGTTTTGGAAAGGCACCACGTGCAGTGTTCAAGACGTCCGTGTCAATACGTTGCGTGTTGGCTCCACGTATTGGGCCACGTTTTGGCGAACGTATCGCGTCGGACCCGCGTATTCAGCCCACGTGCTGAGCACCGTATCAATACGCCACGTGTTGCGTGGTGCGTATCGGGGCAGCTAAGCGCGGCAGACCGATTCGAGGCTGACTCGCCGTGTGGCCCGATCTGACACACGCTGCGATGCGGCCCTGGCCTGCCGATTCGGCGCTGGCTGGCCCTGCCCTGCTCTCACCGAGCTGCCGCCCCCAGCTTCGCCTGCGGGCAGGACCTTAGTTGCCTCGGTACGCGCGTTTTGAAACGCAACACGTCCCGTGTTCAAGACGTCCGTGTCAATACGTTGCGTGTTGGCTCCACGTATTGGGCCACGTTTTGGCGAACGTATCGCGTCGGACCTACGTTTTCAGCGTACGTGTTGAGCTCCGTATCAATACGCTACGTGTTGCGTGTTGCGTATCGGGGCAGCTAAGGGCAGGATTGATATCCATATCCGCTGCATCTTGGACTTTCTGGGAAGGGGCCACAAGGCGGAGGCGCGGTGGGTATTTATACAGGTCTAGCCTCTGTGGGGGTCAGAACTTTCTCCATATCCACTGCGCCTCTGGCCTTCTGGGGAAGGGAAACGCAAACTCCAAGATGCAGTGGATATGGATACACATGTGTTCTGCTCTGGCGCTGCCCAGGCTTTCGCTCGCACGGCCGCCGGCCGCTTTCGGATGCCCCCGACGCGCCGGCCAGCCCGGTCGGGCGCGCAGTGGCTCCTCTGGCATCTAGGCGCCGCCGCCGAACCGGGACTTGCAACCAGTTGTCATCGAGCACAAAAAGAACCCTGAACCCGAATACCACGATGAAGACGTGGCCTCACTGAGGTTCCCGTCGTCGCATCAGGGATCGTCATTCCAGGCGGCTTGGTCTGATAGATCTGCAAAGGAGATCCCCTATCCCTACTGTTTCTGGCCCTCCTAATTGATGTCCCCTCCCAAATGGTTTGGGGTCCTCCTTTGGTTAATCAAGGTGTGTTCCTCGGCGGTGTCGCGCTGACAAGTATATCCAGCTGCCTGCGGCAAGTCCCGCCACCGTGTCAGCCCAGCACTCTCGGGGGCGATTCTGCGAGGGGGTACGGGAGGCCGTAACGTGCGACAGATCGTGTCCCGAGGTTTCGGGGAGCCGTAACATGTGACGTGTTTATCCGCTTGGTGTCCTTCTGTGCCTCCTCGTCCTCGGCGCCGATTTCGTCCAGCTTTAGTGTTCCCTTATCATCGCGTTCCTCTTGCGCCACTTCGTATTCCCTAGATGTCCACCTATTTGATTCTTCAAGCGAGGCCCTGGAGGCCCTGGCCCTTTCCGCGAGGCCCTGGGGCCCGAGTCGGATGGGACTAGGACGAGGATAAATCCGTGACAGAGCGTCTAGGACTGCTCTCAGAACGTTCCAGAACGCTCTGGGAAGGCCGTGGCGCCTTGGGCATCCTGCAGAGCCGCGGGTTCTCAGAGATCGGGCGCGGCCAATGCGGGGGTGATGACAAGGGGGGGGATCCCATGACGGGGTCCATGATATCTCCGCAGGTTTCATGGCGCCTCTTCCTATTTCAATACGTCCCTGGTTCCCCCTGGGCCGCGCACGTGCCGCCGGCCACGATTTGCGCCCCCCCCTCTTGGACGCCCCCCTCCTGGACAGCCCCGAATTCCTCTTCGCCTGAAGTTATCCTCGTCAGGGCTTCGTCTTCCCGAGGACGGGCCCTTGGGAGCCGAAATCGAGGAGAGGCGCCTGGATTGACAAGGGCTCACATAGTCTCTGGGTCCTGGGCCTAGGTCGGGGTCTGTCGGAGGTCTGGGTCCTGCCCCGCCCTACCCCTCCTCCTCCCCCTTCTTTTCCCCTCCTCTTCCTCCTCCTCCTCCTCCTCCTCCTCCTCCTCCTCCTCCTCCTCCTCCTCTTCCCCATCCTCCCCATACCCATCCTTGTCCTCCTCCTCCTCCTCCTTCTCCTCCTCCTCCTCCTGCTCCTGCTCCTCCTCCCTCCCCAGCCCCCTCCTTTTCGTCCTCCTCCTCTTCCCTCCTCATCTTCCTCGTCCTCCTTCTCCTCATCCATTCCTTGTTCCTGGTAAATAACCGTTCCCTGTCGCGCTCCGAGGTCGGTCGAAAGGGCGGGCCGGGCGTTTCGACAACTCTTTCACAGATGGAGGGCGGGCGGTTTTGGGAATGCGGCTCTCGCCTGAGCGCCACGCACATTCGTTTAAGCAAATTGCAAGAGCTTCACGGATAGAGGGCGGGTCGTTTTCAAAATGTGGTTTTCGCATTAGCGCCCGCGAGCATTCGTCTTAATAGCTTGCAGGAGCTTCACGGATTGAGGGCGGGTGGTTTTCAATATGTGGTTCTCACCGTGGCGCCGCGCACATTCTTTTTAAACATTGTAATAATTCCACGGGGTGAGGGCGGGTGGTTTTCAACATGTGGTTCTCTCCTTAGCGCTGCGCACATTCGTTGTAAAAGTTTGCAAACAAATTTACGGGTTGAGGGCGGGCTGTTTTCAAAATGTGGTTATCGCCTTAGCGCCGCGCACATTCGTTTTAGCAGTTTGCAGGGCTCCTTAGCGCCGCAAGCATTTTTCAAAATTCGCGAGAGTTTCATTGGGTATCGTGGTTAGCTTGCCGGAAATCATGTTTTGAAATGGTTCATGACTGTCAGGGCGCAACAATTACGTGATCCGCGGTGTTTAAGTGCCAGGAACGACGTCATGGCACGATTCTGGATCGCCAAGACTTCACAATCAGGTTAATTCGTGGCGTTGGAGTCCTGAGAATTGTGTTCTGGCACGCTTCAGGATGTTTGCACGGTTGTCCCCAAATGGGCCAATTCCTTCAGTGGAGATGATCCCTTGTAGGGGCCTATGGAGAGAGAGCTTGGAGGGAGATTGCGTTGTTTGATGAATCTTGGATCTACACTCGTCGTCGTCGTCGTCGTCCTCCTCCTCCTCCTCCTCACTCCTTCTTCTCCCCCTCGTACTCCCTCTCCTCCCCCCTGTCCTCCTCCTCCTTCTGCTCCTCCTCCTCCTCCTCCTCCTCCATCCTTGGCTCAGGCAACTTCAAGTGTGATGCTTGTAATTAGCGGTCTTCGTCGTCCTTGCCTCCTCCTCCTCCTCCTCCTCCTCCTCCTCCTCCTCCTCCTCCTCCTCCTCTTGTGGCGCCGCTCAGCCTTGCGGGCGCCCTCCCGCCCACGCCGATGAGGGAACTTGGGGAACCCTCTCCCTTGCTGCCAGCCCTGGCGGTGGCAGCGGCGCTCCCGGTGCGCCACCCGCCGGGGAGAGGGGCAGAGGACTGGTTTTCACGACGAGATGTTCTGAAGCCTACCATCGCAAGACGCCCTCCCACCTCCCCCGTGGAGGTGCCAGAGCAGCTGCTCCTTCGCCGCCCCGGTGTGGTACGGGGCCGCCGCACCTCCGAGGGAGCGCCGCGACAAGAAGGTGGAGTACCTGCCGGGCGGGACGCCCGCGGACCCGCGACGCCCGCGCGGGAGCGCGCGCACCACGGGGGTCATCCCTCGACAGGGTCTTCCATGTTTGATTCTTCACGCTTCGCGTATCCCGACCAGCCCACTCAGAAACGCTGCCGATGAGAGCTGATCGAGCCTTGTTGGGGCCCTTGAGGAGGCCCTGTGAGGCCCCTTGGGGCCATCTTACAGGGCGTCGATCAAAGGAGAGGGGTCCCTGATTTTCCTCCCCCCTGAGGCCATCAGGATCGCCTCTCAGGGTGCTCTTGGGGCGCTCGTCGTACGCTCTTTGGCGTTCTTGGGGCCATCTTGGGGCCATCTTGAGGCCTCTGAAGCCCATCGGAAGCAAGAAGGCGATAAGGCAACATTCATTGATGGTCATCAGGTGTTTGAAGGATGCGGGTATCTTGGGGGGGTCCTGAGGGGGCTCCGAGAGCGCTTGGAGCCGTCTTGTAGCATTATCGGGGCATCTTGGAGGCATGTCGGAAGTTATCTTGAATCATCCTCGGTTATCTTGAGCCATCTTCGAGGCCATCTTGTAGTTTCGGACGCCCACTTGGAGCCATCTTGGGCCATCTTGGACGCTCGAACCCATCGCGGCCCCCGTCAGAAACCTCAGGGAGGGGAGGGGGAGGGCACCCCTCCCCGAAAGGAAGAGGGGTTTGGGAAGAGGAGTGACAACCTAATTTGACTACCCACGCCCAAAGGGCTGGTGGGATTAAATGCGACGGTTTATCGCTGCTTTCCGCCTCTGGGGGCCCTCGCCAGGCCCCAGGACCTTCAGAAACGGCTCGGGATGAGAAGCTGGCTTTGGGAAAACGGTCGGGACATCAGGGGGCCACGTATTGAACAAATCAAGGCACCAGATTTGTTTTTTGCGGGTTCGGTGATCGCACAGGTCGGTACGGCTAGGTCGGGGTGCGAAAAAACGAAAGCGGCCGCGGAGGGAAGGGAGGCGGAGGAGGTCACCCTGACAGGGTTTGTCAGGTTTTCGTGGATTTTCGGAGGCTTTCGGGGCCGAGGGTGCTTTCCATCGGCTACGCCTCGTCGAGGTCGTCCAGGGGAGGCCAGGAACGTCCCGAACGGCCGCCCGAGGCCCGAGTCATGGCCCGAGAGCCAGCAGGAGGGCACCGAGGGGCGCGCGTCTATACGTGATGGGTGTCGGCTCCGACGGGGGTCAGCCAACTCCCTCCGATCCCCTCGGGCTGACCCGGGCTTGGGGGGCCATACGAAGCCGCCCCAGAAAGGGCATTACCGTCGAGGACCGAAGGGTCTGGCATCTCTGAAGGCCGGCGGAAGGCCGCGGCAGAAAGACGAGGGCGCCTCCGCCGGCGGAGGCCAGCGAAAGCTACGGGGAAGGCGGCGGAAGCAAGACCAGCCCCTCTCATGGGATGACAACCCAGACATGCGACGGCCTGAGTTCTTCAATACAGGGTCCCCGGACGTCCCGACCCTTTCCCCGGGTCGGTTTGCGAACGGTCCTGGGGCCCGACGAGGGCACCCTGGAAGCCAAAGACGGCCAAAGCGCCTCCCGCCCTCAGCTGCCTCGATACGCCCGTCTTAATACGCGACACGTGCCGTGCTCAAAACGTCCGTGTCGATACGTCGCGTGTTGGCCCCGCGTATTGGCTCACGTGCTGGCGAAAGTATCGCGTCAGATTCACGTGTTCGGTCTACGTGTTGAGCCTGGCCGCTCCAGGTCAGCGCTGGCCCTGGCTGGCCCGTCTCCGACCGACGCCGGCTGGGCGCGCGGGCGCACCGATCACTGCAGTGGTGTCTCTTCGTCGTCGTCGTCGTCGTCCTCTGGGCGGGGGTCGGGCCAGGGATGAGCCGCGGCACGTGCTGCGCTCGTGTGCGTGGTCTCCGAGCTCCACCTGCGAGTGGCTGTGCCCATCGGCGTGGACTGGCGCAGCAGGTGTCCGGTGCTTCGTGCGGTGGGCCCTGGAGAAAAACAGTCGTCGCGTGGTTTGAGCCATTCGGGTTTACGTATGAGTCAGGAAAGCAGAGGACAACGCCAGCCCCCAGGACACGGCGATCATCAGTTCATGCGCTAACTAAGTCTGGCGGGCCGGGGCGCTCCTGCGGCCTGCTTCGTGCTGCCGCGCGCTACGGGTGGGGTCGACGTGTGGGCAGCTGGAGGTCCCAGTCTTGCGCATCGTGTGGTCTTTTAGCGGGTCTCGCCCAGCCCACCAGGCCCAAGGGGAGCGTCCCCTCATTGTCTCCTGCTTCGGGCGCGCTGCGCCGAGAGTCAGCGCTGCGCCTGGAGTGACCACGTGACCGGTCTCGCAGACCCGCATCGTAGAGGGCCCTCGCCCCGCATCCGTCCTACGCGACAGGGGGCCCTCTGGACATTGTCGCTCGTCTTTGCGTGGATCTGCGGGGCTCCTCCGCGCTCGAGCTGGGCGCGCAGGTGTTTGAGGCCCCTGGCACGCGCGGCGCCTCCCGGATGCGTCCAGCGTCGCAGGAGTGGAGGCGCCCGATGCGCGAGGAGGAGGCGGCCAATCGGGCGCGGCCGTCCCGATTCGCCCGATAACAGCGGCGGCGCCTGGGAGATCTGCACTCGGCGGCAGTGGCGTGCCACCCGCGCCGTGGCGAGGTCCGCGGGCCGCCCTGCTCAAAAGGCTTGTCGGTTGCATCGCTCACGCCGCGAGTGGCTCGGTCCAGAAGGACTTTTTGTATGGGCGCTGCTGTTGCGTATTCAGCGTGCCTCGAAATTCGGGGCCCCCAACGCCCTCCCCCCAGGCCCCCCCCCAGACTACAAGGGACTGCAGGGCCCCCTCTCCAGACTAGAAGCCCCCCCCGACAACAGGGGGCCCCCTGGATGATTTGTCACCTCAGAACTGTTGGCGTACTCTGAGTGTAGTGTGTATATATATATATATACATGCTCGTTGGTCATGCGTTGTGCCGTAAGGTAGCTACCGTGGTGACTTGAGGCTGGCTGAATCGGTCACGAATCATCAGTGATCAACTGCAGGCTGTAGAGCACACATCAGCTGCAGCCAGAATGGGCCGAAAGTATGTTCTCTCTCTCTCTCTCTATATATATATATGTGTATATATATATATATATATATATATATATCGTGTTCGCATGTCTCCATATACGGCGCAGGGAGTCTCGAGGATGAGCACGGTCGCCGCGCGCGGCCCCTCAGGGAGGCGATGGAGGGGGGATGGGGAGAGGAGGATTTCGAGGACGAGGAGGAGGAGGAGATCGAGAAGGAGGATATCAAGAAGGAGGAGGAGGAGGACGACGAGGAGGAGGAGGAGGAGGAGGAGATCGAGAAGGAGGAGATCGAGGAGGAGCATACCGAGGACGAGGAGGAGGAGGAGGAGGGCTTCGAGAAAGAGGAGATCGAGGAGGCGGAGGAGGAGGAGGAGAAGGAGGGGAGGAGGAGGAGGATCTAAACCAATTACCCTAGCCAACCCAACCAGCCAGCCCAACCAACCAGCCACCCAAACAACTCAACCGGCTCAACCAGCCCAACCAACCACCCCGCAACCCCAGCCACCCCGCCACCCCGCCAACCCGCCCACCCCCGCCGCCTGCCCTCCGTCACCGTCGAGAGGGGGGGGGAAGTGTTTCTTACAAGCGAAAACCACAAAAATCACCCTCCCAGGGTCCGGCGGGACAGCGGGGGGAGGGGAAATCGCACCGTACTATGCGGGAGGGGGATTCGCGCCCGAGGTGCCCAAGGACGATTTTGGGCCTCAAGTGCGACACGGTCGTCACTTTATTACCTTTCACCGCGCTCCCCTTCTCAACGGAAAGGCTCCCATCCGTGAAACTGTCGTCATTTTTCAGCCCCCGCGAGAGTCTTCTTAGAGGCCCTCAGAGGCTCTAGGAGGGCCCATGGCGGCCTCGGGAGTGCCTGGGAGATCTCCGGAGGGCCCCAGGAGGACCCACTCTGCACCGCGCCCCCCTTCTCAACGGAAAGGCCCCCATGCGTGACATTGTTTTCATCATTCCGCCCCCGCGAGAGAGTTCTTAGAGGGCCCACGGAGGCTCCAGGAGGGCCCATGGCGGCCCCGGGAGAGCCCACGAGATCTGAAGAGCCCCCCGGAGGACCCACTTGGAGTTACACTCAGGGAGCTCCAGAGGGCCCACGAGGCTCCAAGAGGCCCCAAGAGGCCCCGAAGAGCCCAAACAGGCCACAGGACCCCCACCGCGCTCTAGGAGAGCCAAGGCGACACCAAGAGGCTCCAGGACGGGCGTCATTCCCTCTCTTCCTCATGTTCGTCGTCGTCATCCGCCTCCTCATCCGTCCTGCTTTTAATATTTCCTCCCCCCCTTCGTCATCCTTCTCCTCCTCTTTCTCCTCCTCCTCCTCCTCCTCCGCCTCCTCTTCTTCTTCCTCCTCCTCCTCTTCCTCCTCCTCCTCCTACCTCATCCGTAGCCTCGATGGCTCCGATAGCGCCGTGCGCGAGATCCGCCTCCTCCCCATCCGTCCTCCTCCCTCCTCCTTCCCTCCTCCCTCCTCCCTCCTCCCCTCTCTCGGGAGCGTCACAAAGAGGCCCTCCGAGGAGAAATTCACGAAAACAAGGGGCGCCGACACGATGAACAGACACCACGTCGGGGCTCTGGGAACGGATTCGAAGACGAAACCTCGAATCACTTAGTCTTCGATGTTCGGGGCATTTTTCTGACCACGTGCGAGCCTTGTGGAAACTTCCGAGAGCCTCAGAGGTGGACGTCTGGCGCAAGAACACGAGTGGAGGAGGAGACAACACGACGCTCCACGGAATAAACTGCACCCGATTGGTTTCTACCCCCGTGAGGGGCGTTACAGGATATCTAGAAGGAGGATATCGAGGACGAGGAGGAGGAGGAGGATATCTAGAAGGAGGATATCGAGGACAGAGAGGAGCAGGAGAGGAAGAGGAGCAGGAGGGGGAGAAGGACATCGAGGAGGTCGGTTCCCTTCGTTGCGGCGCGCCGCGGGGGGCAGGGCAGAGGATTGAGGACCTCGATCGGAGGGGGGGGAGGCACGCGGCAAGGGGAGGCGGGCGGGTGGCGAGCGGGGGAAGGACAGGCGGGGCGCGTTCGCGCGAAGTCCGACGGCCTATACAGTGAAATTCATTGCAAGACACACCCGGTTTGCCTCCAGGGTGCCGTGTGTTTCTTGGGTTTCGAAGGTTTTGCTGTGGAAAGCGTGACGCTCCCACGCCAAAGATCAGTGGGCGTCCTGGGGTCTCGGGGTTGTTTTTTTGTGGAAGGTTTCTTGTGGTCGAGCTCCTATTGTTCGGATGCAATTCCTGGGAGGTCAAATTCTGATTTTGCCCTGGTCCGAAATCCGGCACAATCCCGTTTAATCCCGCTTAATCCCGCTCAATCCAGCTTAATCCCGCCGGTTCCGAGGCCCACTCCGGCGTAACAGCTCCCAAATGGGGCTTAATCCCCCTGAATGTTTCCGACGAAAACCTCCCAGTAGTTGCCTCCTAACTATTGTACCCCTTCCACCCGTGATTTCCCACTGCGCTGGTGTTGGTTTTCCATTTGCGGGCGCGTGTTGTAGCGGACCTGGATCTCCCCCAAAGACCCTCATCGTGTCGTACGCACTTTGAAGAGGGGAGCCGCGTCCATGGAGGGGGATGATGGTGATGGTGATGGTGATGGTGATGGTGATGGTGATGGTGATGGTGATGGTGATGATGATGATGATGATGATGATGATGATGATGATGATGATGATGATGATGATGATGATGATGATGATTACTGGTGATGGTGATGGTGATGGTGATGATGATGCTGATGAGGAGGATGTGGCAGATGAGCAGGAGGATGAGCAGGAAGAAAAGGAGGATGAGGAAGGAGGCGGACGAGGACGAACAACGCAGCAGGAACTGGAGTGAAACAAGCGGGCGCAGCAGGAGGACGATGGGAAGGCGGAAGAGGGGAAAGGAGGGGGCGATAACGATAAGGAAGGACTCGGGGGCCCAGAAAAGTGACCCGCACCGAGGCGAGAGCGCCATCCTGAGCGACGGGAGCAAAGCCGCGATCCTGAAATAAGGCCCACACTGCAGCGGCAGCACCTGTTTGGAAGGACAGAGAGCGTTCGGACTGGAAGCGCACGACAGCAAAACGGGCATGGCACCGCCCTGTGCGTAAAACACAGCGCACGGGGTGAAGGGGGGCGGACGACCCCCTGGCCATCTCCTCTTCACGTCGAGCAGCTGCTTCGGTGTTGAGGGCCTAGCGCGAGGGCCGGGAGGTGTTCCAAGGGCCTTCGCCCACTGTCTTCGCAGCTCCTGTTCCGCACCTGCTCGCTGCCATCATCCGTTGCCACTCTGTATTCAGTCGGGGTCAGGTCCTCCTCTTCCTGCACGAGCAACGCCTTTCGCCAGTTGTGAAGGTTGGAATTCCTGGGATCCCCAGATCCCGATCTACTTCTAGCGCCTTCCTCTCCGTAAGGGCTTCGCCCCGTGCCGCTGGCCCACTCTTCACCGTAATGGGATGTATCAGAGTCGCGTCGGTGCGTCTCGGCGCTGCCTTGGCGCATCTGGGAACATCATGTGGGGGCGGATAGGAGTCATCAGCGCATACTCGTTATCGAAGACGCCTACGGCGAATCACCGCCGCCCCCTGCCCCTTCGGAAGCGCCTATGTGGCCGACAGCTGGGTTTGAGCTTGGCCAAGCTATCGGGCCACGCGTTCCCCGAGTCGGTTTGGAAGGCCTTCGGGGAACACGGAGTCGGGCGAGCTAGGTGGTTTCCAAGCTTTCGGGTTTCCTGGAGGACGTCTTGGAGGGCTCTTGGGCCGTCTTGGAGGCCTCTTGCGGGCCGCTTGGGCAGTCTAAGGCCGTCTTCAGGCCATTTGGGGCCGTTTTGGGTGCATTGGGGGGCGATCTTCGCTGTCTTGGAGGCCTTCTTGGCCGTCTTGGAGGCATCTTGGAGGCCATCTTGGCCGTCTTGGAGGCCATCTTCGGCGTCTTCGGGGCCATCTTGGGCCGTCTTGGGCTCTTCTTTGGGCCCTCTTGGGGGCATCTTGGGCTGTCATGGCGCCATCTTGGAGGCCTCTTGGGCGCTCTTGGGACGGTGTTGGGGGCCTCTTGGGCCGTCTTGGGCCGTCGGAGAGCATATAAGAAGAAAATGCCCAAACCCTTCAAAAACCTAAGGACTATCAATGATGTTTGCCCTTTCGGGCTTTCCTGGAGGCCGTCTTGGAGGCCTCTTGGGGGCCTCTTGGCCAGTCGTAGGTCATCTTTGAGCCATCTTGGGCCGTCTTGGAGGCTTCTTGGACGAACTTGAAGGCATCTTGGACTCTCTCGGGCCGTCTTGGAAGCCATCTTGGACTATCTTTGGCGACTTGGACGCCATCTTGGAGGCCATCTCGGGCCAACGTGACCATCTTAGAGGCCATCTTGAGCCGTCTTGGAGAATTTGTTACGGCCGTTGAGGTGGTTGCGGGGCCTTTCTGGGACCCCGGCGGGATCGGCCGAAGCCCTAGGGGGAGCTCTTTTGGAAACGAACCAAAACCCAAATCGCCGGGCACCCCTGTGGCAAGCCAACAGGGGGCGGCGGATCGAAGACGCCCACGGCGAACCACCGCCGCCCCCTGCCTTTTTGGAAGCGCCTATGTGGCCGAACGTTGAGGCCAGACCTGCCAAGCCATCGGACCATGTGTTCCCCGAATCGGTTTGGAAAGCCTTCGGGGAACACGTGGGCATCTTGAAGGTCATCTTGGCCGTCTTGGAGGCCTCTTGGGCGATCTTTCGGCGATCTTTGGGGGCTCTTGGGCCGTCTCGGGCCGTCGGAAGGCCGAAAAGAAGGAAATGTCAAAATCCGTCAAAAACTTTAGGGAAATCATATTTTTGGCCTCTTCTGGCCTTCCTGGAGGCCCTCTTGGGGGCCTCTTGGGCCGTCTTGGGCCAGCTTCGAGCCAACTTCGGCCATCTTGGTGGGTTCCTGGCACGTCTGACGCCGTGGGGAGCCGTCTTGGGTGCCTTTCTGGGCCGACTTGGGGCCCTCTTGGGGCGCTTCGGGGCCGTCTTGGAGGCCATCTTGGGCGTCTTGGAGGCCATCTTGGGCGTGTTGGAAGCCTCTTGGGCCGTCTTGGGGCCCTCTTGGGACCGTCTTGGAGGCCACTTGGGCCGTCATGGGGCCTTCTTGGGGGCCTCTTGGGCTATCTTGGGGGCCTCTTGGGCCGTCTTGAGCCGTCGGAATGCCGAGAAGAAGCAAATTCCAAAAACCTTCTAAAACCGAAGGAAATCAATTATTTTGGCCTCTTCGGGCCCTCCTGGAGGACCTCTTGGAGGCCTCTTGGGCCGTCTGGGAGGTCTCTGGGGGGCCTCTTGGGCGAACTTGGGCCGTCTTGGACTCTCTTGGGCCGTCTTGGAAGCATATGAAAGCCATCTTAGCTGTCTTGGAGACCATCCTGGCCGTCTTGGAGGCATCTTGGAGGCCATCTTGGAGCCGTCTTGACAGAAAAAGTAGGGAATTGAGGTCCGTGGCAATCCTCCAGGGACCCCGGCGGGACGCGCCGGAGCCCCAGGGGGAGTTCTTTTGGAAAAAGAACCAAAACCAAAACCTAGAGGATTCAGCACGCCAGGCACCCCTGTGATGAATCAACAGGGGGCGGCGGATCCTAGTGGCCTTCGGCCCATCCCGCCACCGTGCCTGGGTTGCGGATGTGGGGCCTCTTGTATATGTGTTGGGGTGCCGTGGGGAGCCTCTCGGGGGCCTCTTGGAGGCGGTTCGGGCGCCTCTTGGAGGCCTCTTGGGGCCTCGTGGGGTATCTTCTGGGCCTCTTGGAGGCCTCTCGGGCGCCTCTTGGCGCCTCTTGGGGCCTCTTGGGCCTCTCGGGGCCTCTTGGCGGCCTTTTGGGGCCTTCTGGGGTTCTCGGGGCACAAATATAGAATGTTCGGTTCGTGGTCCTCTGCGTGTGCCCCTCTTGGAGCCGTCTTGGGGCCCTCTTGGGCCGTCTTGAGCGCTTCTTGGGCCATCTTGGAGCCCTCTTGGGCCGTCTTGGGGCCCTCTTGGAGGCGTCTTGGGCTGCCTTGGGCCAGTCTTGAGAGCTTCTTGAGCCGTCTTGGAGCGTCGGGAAGCCGACAATGCGAGAAGGCCAAACTCCTTCAAACACCTGTTTCGAAAAAATTACGATTTGGGCCGCTCGGGGCTCTCTCGGGAAGCTTCTTGGAGCGCTCTTGGGGCCCCTTTGGGCCATCTTGGGCCGTCTTGAAACCATCTTCGGGCGCCTTGGAGCATTTTTGGCCTCGGCAATGGGAATCCGGCGTAACTTGCGAAGGTTAATGGCTTCGGGGACGCGAGCATTGAGTGATGTACTCGGGGCTGCTGCCTCGGGAACGCAACACCTGCATAAGGTACGACGGTTTGTGGCCTCGGGGACGCGAGAATGGCGTAATTGACGAGGGAGTGTGTCCTCGGGGGCGCGAGTCTCATCTATTTTTACGTGCCCCCCCCACCCCCAGGAATTCAGGCAACGCGATCCAGGCGTAGCAAATTAGATGGTTTGGGGCTCCCCCCCGTCGCGCGGACTTCAACCGTTTACATTAGGAAGCAAAAAGCAGGACTGCAACATCGGATAGCTGGAACTGCGACTGGTGCAGGGAGCAGCGCACTTCGGCCTCCACAGCCTCTGGTGGCCCCGCAAGGGGGCTGGCGGATGCCAAGAGTCGATGTGCTTATGCTGTGTGCTTGTTCTTCCCAGGGAATGCCTGAGCCCAAACTACTTTGTCCGCATTCCTACTTCTCGGAGGTGGATAGATCTCCTACCCTGACACGTCGATTAGTGAATTGGCCGTTTTCGGTTCGCGAGAGGGCGTCGCGGCCGTCGTTTTTGCGGGTCCAGGTCCGTCGGAATGGGTTCCAGGCCGTTTTGACTAAGGGGAGGTTTACTGAAGGGAGGTTTGTCAACCGCCGAACTTCATGATCCCAGGCATGCGACGTCCTGATTTTTTCAATACAGCGTCCCCGGAAGTCCCGACCCTTTTCCCCAGGGCAGGTTTTTCACCCTGCGTCGTTTTTTCAGGGTCCCGGGGCCCAGCGAGGGCCCCCCAGAGGCCGAAAACGGGGAAAAATCCCCCCTGACTTTTTACGACGCGAGCATGTCTGGGATTTGATCTTCTCCTGCCGACTCGGCGTGCACAGTCCGACGATTGAGATTTGCCTGCGGCGTCAAAAGGGTACCACGGGGTGGCGCGGCTGGCGCCACGGGCCCTCTCTCTCTCTCGCCCTCCGTCAGGCCCTCCCTCCCTGTGGACGACGATCAACGGAGAGGAGGCATGTGGCCAAATCGTTTCCAGATGTCTAGATGTTCTAAACATGCCGCAAACATGTAAAACAACATGTTTCAAACATTTTTAGAACACGTGTCCGACATTTTAGACACATCTTTGATGCAACGATAGGCTTGTCAGGGTGTCCTTTTTCATGGCATCCACAACTTCCGCCCTCCACCCATGGCGCCCTGCCCCCAACCCCCCACACCGTCTCTCGCAGCTCTGCTTCAGCCAAAGCGCGAGCGGAGCGAGCGGAGTGGTGCTTTGGCGATGTCGTGGGCCACCTTCGCTCCGATCTCGCTGCGCAGCAGAAGCGGAGCGAAGACGGAGCGAGGGGAGACGAGAACGGCACAACAATTAAGTCGGGCCTGCCCCACTACAGGAGAGATATTCAAAAATGGTCCAAAAATAGTCAGGGGACGATTCTTAGATTTTGTTTGCCATTTTTGAATATTTTGCTGGTATTTGTTTTGTTTCGCCCACAATCCGCCTGTAGGGGACATGCCCGACCTAACACGAAAACGAAAGACCCCCTGGGGTTCGCGCCCGGGCTTCGATTCCTCCCCTTCTGCCCTTTTCCAGCTGGGCTCGGTCCGAAAGGCGGACCAGCCTGGCCGGCCCATCTGGCCACTCGTGCTGTTTCGAGGTGGCCGAGGGGCGAGCTTTCACCGGAGGTCCGTTCGATATGAGCCTCAAAAGGGCACGCAGAGGTAGAGACGAGGAGAAGGCAATGATGGGAGGAAGGCTGGGCGAAGGCAGAGGAGAAGGAGGATGAGGAGGAGGAGAAGGAGGAGGAGCAGTTTGCAAGATCCGGGTGAGCTTGTAAGATCGGGAAAAGGCAGCACGGTCAAATGTTTTACGGGAAAGTGAATGGAGTGTTTGACAGTTGCAGGCGCACAGCGAAGGCCGCATGTGGACGCCCAGGACGTGACTGAGAAGGCGGAAGTCCAGTGGTGGGAAGGGCAATCCAGAACGCTCGAGCAGGATCTCCAGGCCCTCCCGCAGGATAGTTGTGGTGAGTTAGTGATCAGATGCCATGTTTTGAGCGCTGGCCTGGGAGCCGTGGATGTCGACACAATCTCAGCACAAGAGCGGTTGCGAAATAGTTACCCGAATGCTCGAACGTGTGATGAGCCTCGTTCAGCTCATCTGCGCGAGCGCCACCGAACCACGAGAGCGCATCCCCAGGTGAAGAGCAAAAACATAAACGCGAAAGTCAATGGCGATGCGCGATGCGGTCGGTGAACCTCCATCAAAGTTTATGTATTAATTGCTTATATCGCACACCGCAGCTTGTTCGTTACGGGTCCAATTCGAGCAACAAGCCTGCCAGTGTAGGGTGTTGTCAGATTGACTGCGTGCATCGCCGTGGAGGCCGACGTGCGCAGCTGCCAAGCTCGTGGACGGCAGGATGGGTGATCAGATGGAACTGCGTGATAGCAGCATGGTATTACATGTTGTTATGTGTGCTCTGTGCTTATGGATTGTGAGCGTGCGTACATGTGTGTGTATGTTCGCGTGTGTGCGTGGCATGGCCGTGATTGTTTGTGTTCATCATTGCGCGTTCGACTAAGTTCATCCGCAATGGCACTTCCACCTGCCGACCTCGCCTGAGATCCCTTTGCGCCGCCGGCTTACAAAGCGAGTGTGCGTGTGTGTGTGTGTGTGTGTGTGCATATTGATGTGTGTTGTGTGCGCGCGCAGGGAACGCACATACGAAAGATCTTTACATGCTGTCTACTTGTGCTTGTGTGTGCACAGATGCCTGGCGGTCTTCCTGACCGGCGCGCCCGCTCGCTGCTGCGGCTCCCTCCGCACTGTGGCATCGCTGTGGGACCGCGTGTGTGCGCGAGTATCTGTGCGTGTGTTTCGGCGGCGCGACAAGGAGGGATGTGAACGGGGCAAGCCTAAGGCGGCGAGGTTTCTCAGAAGCGCTCCGGCCTTCAGAGAATCCATCTACGCCTTCGGAGAATCCCTGGAAAGGTTTTCGGAAGGCCAGAGGCCTTCCGAGCCTTCTGAGAGGGCCGGCCCTCTCTGCCTTTCCCCTTGGCCCGTCGCCGACTGTTGTGGTGTATGTTTTTTGGTGCGTGTGCGTTTGTTTTTGTGTTTGCGCTTGCTGTCACGATGGTGCCAGGTACATAGCAGGTTCCACCTGCATACCCGTTTGATGGATGCGGGTTGGAGTTATTGTCTGCTGCCCCCCCCCCGCCAGGGGCTTCAATCACACATGGGCTTTTTTGGCAAGCGACCTGTTTTAATTGTTGGCGGCCTTTCCAGTGACGGGCAGCTATGGTTAATTTGATTGAGATGTGAATTCTCCCAAATACGCGTCGTTGCCACACGTTGAACGGCAGCCTTCGCAGGCGAATTTCGCGGTGGATATACATTATCGGCGCTGTCTTGGGTTGGGACGACGCTGCTGTTCGACATGCCCCGTGTCGACCGTTGTTCTCAATTGGGTCTGAGCCGGCGGCCTTCGGCGTCACTCTGAAACTAGCAAAGATGTGTCTTCAGTTCACTTACGGCTGCACACGGCATATTTTGGGGATCTTTCAATTCCACCGGGCGTCGGCCGCAAAGGTGCGCCCTCCTGAAAAGAAGTAGATCAGAGTGAGGGGACCGAACCGTCATTCACTGTCCTTGGGCGCGTGGGTGAAGTGAGCATCTGCGGTGCGGAGTGTTGTTGTTATTGTTGTTATTGAACTCTCACTATTGAAGCATAGTTATTATTGACCCCCCCTCCGGTGCACATTTTATTTTTCAATTGAAATGCCCCTTCCAGCGCTCGCACCTTGTTTGTTATTAGGGCAAGTCTTCCTCCTCAAACTGTGCCCCGGCTCTCGCTTGATATTTTCTCGAAATTTACTCTGGGCCCCCGCTTCCGCTTGAGATTTCCTCGCAATGTACTCAAGAATCGCGCGCCCGCCTGAGACTCAATCGAAATTTACTCAGGCGCCGCGCTCTTGCCATTCAGGAATCGCGCGATCGCTGGGGACTTTCCAATTTACTTAGGAATCGCTCTCTCGCTGGAAACTTCCTGGCTAATCACGCAGAACTCACGAAGAAAAATATACCCACCAAAAGTGATATGATCGAAGACGAAGAGGGCGGGTAGCGAGGGTTCGGGACATGCACGTTGAATGACATTCGAGCAGATAAGAGCGGACAGTTTCAAAATGATTGTTGTTGTTGTTGAATATGCATTTCTAAAGAATAATTGTTGTTGATCTCGGGAAACGGTTCCGCGCGCTCTCGCCTCGACGCCGGCTAAATTTCCTTGAAAACGAGGCTCCCGCTCAATCGTTGGCTGGACCCTGAATGTGCGCCCTTGGAGGCCCAGCTACGACAACAACGGCTCCCGCTCGATACTTCCTCACAATGTACTTTGCGACACCCTGGCCAGAGAGGCCCCCGAACTCAGGAACGGCGCTCTCGCCCGAGATTTCCTCGCAATTCAATTAAGTTTGCGGAGGCCCAGCCACGACGACAAGGGCTGCTGTTCGCTCGATACTTCCTCACGATTTACTCCGAGAGCCCCTGGTCAGGAAGGCTCCCGAACTCAGGAACGCGCTCTCGCTCTGGATTCTCCCGTAAATCATGTGAGTTGGTGGAGGCCCAGACACGGCGACAAGGGCTCCCGTTCCATATTTCTCCGTACTCCGAGAGCCTTTGGCCAGAGAGGCCCCCGAACTCAGGAAGGGCGCTCTCGCTCGAGACTTCTTCGCGCTTCAGTCAGTGGCCGACAAGGAGGAGATTCCCCCCCGAAAGGGGGTACAATCGAAGACTAAGTGGGCGTGTATCGACACGCGTGCCAGTAAGAGCGATCAGTATTAAACTGATAGTTTTGTTGTTCGTGTTGTTGTTGTTGAATGTTCATTGCCAAACAGTTATTATTGTTGGATCCCCCCCCAGGCGCTTTGGTGCTCTCGCCTCGGCGCTGGCGACGTTTTCATTGAAAATGAGGCTCACGCTCGAGCGGTCTGGGGGGGCGCCCAAACCCCTCCCGCTCGAGACTTCCTCCTTTTTTGCTCAGGGCCGGCGCTCCTGCTCGCCGCTGAAAGCCGCCGTCCCGACAAAACCAGCGCTACCGCTCGAGATTTCCTCCCGTTTTACCTTGGATTGTCGCGCTACTCTTTCTCTCATCGGCGCCGCCACAAGCAACAACAACGCTCCCGCTCGAGGCTTCCTCCCTTTTTTTCTCAAGGCGGTGCTTCTCCTCGCCGCCGAAAACCGCCGCCCCGACAAGACCAGCGCTCCCGCCCGAGACTTCCTCCCGTTTTACGCTGGTCTGGCGCCCTACTCTCTTTTGACTTGGCGCCGCTCCCAGCAAGAACAACGCTCCCGCTCGAGGCTTCCTCCCGTTTTCCTCAGGACGGTGCTGTTCCTCGCCGCCGACAGCCCCCGTCCCGACAAAACCATGGTTCCCGCTCGAGATTTCCTCCCTTACTCAAGGCGGTGTTCCTCCTCGCCGCCGACAACCGCCGTCCCAACAAAACCAGCATTCCCGCTCGAGACTTCGTTTTGTTTTACGCTGGACCAGCGCCCTACTCTCTTCAGCATTGGCGCCGCTCCCAGCAACAACAGCGGCCCTGCTCGAGACTTTTTCCCTCTCTATTCAGGGCCAGGTTCTTGCCTCGCCGCCGACAGCCCCCATCCCCACCAAGGCAATCCTGTCGCTCGATACTTCCTTGTGCTTTACCCCTGGCTGGGGCTCCGCTGGCGGTTTCGCATCGGCGCAGCAAGGCGCGGGCATGCGTTTTCGAGGCGGAAGTGTTAAGATTCCTCGGAGGAAGTGTTTGCAAGACCTCATTGGGCGAGGGATCTCGGAATGGGAATAACGGACCCCGCTAAAGAACAACAGTCTTCCATGATGGGGATGGTTATCGTGATGGTCGCATGCTTCGCGTGGAAACATCGCGCGTGAGGGTAAAGTGACTGTTGCTGTTGTTGTTGCTGTTGCTGTTTTTGTTGTTGTTGTTGCTTTGTTGTTGCTGTTGGTGTTGTTGTTGTTGGTGTTGTTGTTGTTGAACATGATTTATTCTAAAGAATAATTATTGTTGGGCCCCCTGGTGCGCGCCCCCCCTGCGCCGCCTAGGCCGCAGCTACATTTTCATCATTTTCGTGAGGAAGCCTCAGGTAAAACGATGTGATCCAGATCCGGTTGTTTTGTTGTAATCCGTTTCCCTTGCAAAAAACACTATAAAATGACATTTCTTGTTCTAATATAATCAAATTTCAAGAATCCCTTGCAAAAAATAAGGTAAAGTGGACATTCGCGCGCGCAAGACGAAATCCTTCCAAAAGCTTAGTGTTCGGAGCGATTTTAACATAAAAACATCAAAAAACCAATGGTTTTTCAACAAAAAAATGTCAAAATCTCATCCCGCGCGCTCTTGCGGATTCGTAGGAAACCCAACACTTTTTAAACATTTCTGTCAAACGGGCTTTTGCGAGCAACTTTTTCGAACTTCTGCAACAACGGTTGCGCACCTGCCAGGGCCATCATCCCTGTCAAATAATACCATGCGGGACACATTCGTTTTTTCTTCGCGCGCGCACGCCGTCGTCGTCGGCCGCGGGGCCCTGAATAGTAGCCACGGTCGTCCGCATGCCACGAAGTGAAGTGTCCGAACGTCATAGGGCGGGAAGCTGGGTGTGGGTGGTGGCGAAGAGTCGTTTGGAAATTTGGTAGAGCTTGAACCGGCCCCCCCACAAAGTGGGGGTATTGCCCGCCTCCTATGAAAACCCTGGCACTGGTGAGAACGGAGTGTCCCCACGTGCTAGTAATTGTTGTTGTTGTTGTTGTTGTTGTTGTTGTTGTTGTTGTTGAACATTATTACTTCTAAAGAATAATTATTGTTGGGGCCCCTGGTGCATGGCCCCCCCGCCGCGCCTAGGCCGCAGCCACATTTTCATCATTTTCGTGAGGAAGTCTCAGGCAAAACGGGTTGGTCCGGATCCGGTTGTTTTGTTTACCGGTTTTCCCTTGCAAAAAAAGCTAAAGTGGACATTTCTTGTTCTAACATAACCAAACTTCAAGAATCCCTTGCAAAAAATAAGGTAAAGTGGACATTCGCGCGCGCAAGACGAAATCCTTCCAAAACCTTAGTTTTCGTAGCGATTTTAACATAAAAACATCAAAAAACCAATGGTTTTTCAAAAAAAAATGTCAAAATCTCATCCCGCGCGCTCTTGCGGATTCGTAGGAAACCCAACACTTTTTCAACATTTCTGTCAAACGGGCTTTTGCGAGCAACTTTTTCAAACTTCTGCAACAACGGTTGCGCACCTGCCAGGGCCATCATCCCTGTCAAATAATACCATGCGGGACACATTCGTTTTTTCTTCGCGCGCGCACGCCGTCGTCGTCGGCCGCGGGGCCCTGAATAGTAGCCACGGTCGTCCGCATGCCACGAAGTGAAGTGTCCGAACGTCATAGGGCGGGAAGCTGGGTGTGGGTGGTGGCGAAGAGTCGTTTGGAAATTTGGTAGAGCTTGAACCGGCCCCCCCACAAAGTGGGGGTATTGCCCGCCTCCTATGAAAACCCTGGCACTGGTGAGAACGGAGTGTCCCCACGTGCTAGTAATTGTTGTTGTTGTTGTTGTTGTTGTTGTTGTTGTTGTTGTTGTTGTTGTTGTTGTTTGTTCTCGTCTCCCCGGCGACCCGGCCCGCGACCCACCCGCGATCCACCCGCGGCCCACGTTCGACTCACCCGCGACGGCCCGCGATCCATCTGCGACCCACATTGCCTCAACGAAAAGATCGGCGCCTGCGGCGAGCTCGATGTTGTTTTAGAAAAAAAAAGAAATAAATACACATTAAAATCAGGCGCCCGCGGCGAGCTTCTTCAGAGCTTCGCAGATGGCCGACGGCCCCGCCGCCCCCTCGCTCTTCTCCACAGCTGCGGGGGGCTACGTACACCAGCGTTGTCCGTCATCTTGTCGTGGCAGCGCAGTTGGCGGTCCAGTGTGGTTCTCGGCGCTGTGCTCTACGAGCGCTGAGTGTCGAAAGCCGGGAGCGCCGTGGCTGGGATCGGTGCTCAATCGTTTCCTCCTCCGCACTTCCCCAACCATCCTCACCTTTTTCAGTTTTTTTTTTTTGTGTGTGTGTGTGCGTGTGTGTGTGTGTGTGTGTGTGTGTGTGTGTGTGTGTGTGTGTGTGTGTGTGTGTGAGTGTGTGTGTGTGTGTGCGTGGGCCTGCAGACGGCGGGCCCCGCCGGACGGCGGCGCGCCGCGGCGGGGCGGGCCGCGCGGCTGAACGGGCGGGCGGGCGCTCGCATGCACCTGGCCCTGCACGACGGAGTCCCCTCTCCCAGTCCCCCTCTCCTCCTGTTCCTCTTCTTGCCACCAGGCCCCTCTTGCACTGGGGCGAGTGTGTGTGTATGTGTTGTGTGTTTGTGTGCCTGAGTGTCGCTCGGTCTCTGTGTCTCTGCGTGTGTCCCTGTGTCCGCGTGCGTCTCTGTGGAACTGTGCCTCTGTGTCCCTCTGTCTGTGTCTGCTTCTGTGTCGGTGTGTCCTCCTCCTCCGCCTCCTCTTTTCCTCTACTCTGGTAGTCTCCCGCTTGCGTTCATCGTCACGTCCTCCTCTTTCTCTCTCCGTTCCCCCCCCCGCCTCCCTCCATTTCCCCCCCTCCCCCCTCACCCACCCACCCCTTCCCACCTCCGCCGTCTCCTCGTTCCGAGTCCTTCCCCCGGCCCTTCTCTGCTCGTCTCCCTGCCCCTCCTCCTCGCCGTCCTCGCTGGGCGCTGCACCGCCCGCCCCTCGCCGTCCTGCCCAGACTGGCCACGCCAGATTGGGCGCTTCGAACCGGCAACTGCCCTTCTTCTGATGTGGCCTTTCAAATCCGATCTCGAAACCACGTGGTCGTCCCTGTAATTCTGACCCGAACGATCGGGATTCTCATCGAATTTGGGCGGGGAGCTGGGATAGGGACCGGTTCGGGCTCTGGAGGGCCGCGGGTTTTCGGGCCGTTCCTCCGACTCTGTCGTGGAGCCCGTTTGTGGTCCAGGCCCGCCGTGGCTTGAAACGTCGTGTTGTCCCCGTCCGTGTCTTGCGCTTCTGCTGGCAGGACGGAGGCTGCACAGTCAAGGCTTAAGTCGGGCCTGTCCCTCTACAGGAGGAATATGCAAAAATAGCCATGGGAACTATTTGTTGACTATTTCTCAGCATTCTGGGGGCATTTTTACAATTTTTTTAGTTTTTCGCCCAAAATCCCCCTGTAGGGGGACAAGTCAAGGCGCCGGAGAATCAGCTCGGGCTCGGTCGGGGCTCGCCGGTTCCTCGGGTCCTGCCCTGGCTGCTCCTCCAGCGCCCCTCGGGCATCCATCAGGAGGGGAAAAAACACACAGACACAATTAATCGTCGATCCCTCAGAAAATATGGGAAAATATGGGAAGTGAGGGGGAAGACGAGAACCCAGAAAATATTGAAAAATATTGGGAATCCTGCTATTTGTGTGTATTTGTTTGTGTGTCCTGGCGCCCCTTCAAAGGCGCCGGAGAAGGATCAGCTCGGGCTCGGTCGGGGCTCGCCTGTTCCTCAGGTCCTGCCCTGGCTGCTCCTCCAGCGCCCCTCGGGTATCCAGGCGCTCCGTGGGGCCAGGAAGGGGCCTCGGTTCCTGGTTGGCTTAAGTCGGGCGTGTTCCCCTACAGGGGGAACTTCGACGAAAAATAAAGAAGACTCAAAAAATGCTCCGAAAACGGTCAACAAGTAGTCAAAAAATAGTCCCCGGACTATTTTTTGGGTATTTTTTGATTTCCCCCCTGTAGAGGGACAGGCCCGACTCAATGATTGGCGTTCCATGTGGTAGCAGCCCGACTGCAGTTCCCCCTCTTGCCCCTTCCAGCCGCCAGCAGCATTTCTGCCGTCCCAGGCGCGAGAGACCTTCGAGCACATCGAGGTGCTCCGGACGAGCATGACCGAGGAGGATCTCAAGTTCGACCAGGAGATAGAGAACGTCATTATCTCAGGACCCCGTCCCAAGGCCGTCGCGATGGGGCCAGTGTGACTCACTGGGCCGAGGGGGAGAGGGAGAGGAACAGTGGCGGAAGGAGTGAGCGCGACAAAGGGTGGGAAAGAGAGAGAGAGAGAAAGAGAGAGAGAGAGAGAGAAGTTTCCGTTCCATAGGTTTTGTCTTGGAGTGTTCCCCGGTCGCCCGGCCGGTGCTGGGCGGCATTCTGGCGGTAAGAATGAATGCCGCCCGAGGGGCCCGCGTGTCGAGACATTGGCAACATGCTGAGGTGGTTCGGCCCATTGCGCACGAGACATCCTCACAAGTCTGCGCTCCGAGAGGACCAGATTTGACATGGTCTGGCCCGTTTCGCTCGAGACATCCTCGCAATTCTGGGCTCCCACACGATACGCGAGAGGCGGTCTGGACCATATCGTTTGAAACATCCTCAGAACTTCTGGGCTCGGGGCTCGGGGGTATCGTGACCTGAGGTTGCCTCGGCCTCTTCGCTTGAGGCAGGCTTCAAGGTGCCGCCCGCGAGGTGATCCTGTCTGTTTCGCATGAGACGTCCCCGCAATGATGGGCAAATAGATGCCTCGTGCGAGGGGTCCAGCCAGTCTCGCATGGGACGTCCCCGCAATTCCGAGCAACCGTTGAGGAGTGGAAAGCGAAGGAGGAGAGGGAGGAGGAGGAGGAGGAGGAGGAGGAGGAGGAGGAGGAGGAGGAGGAGGAGGAGGAGGAGGAAGGATCATGCTCGCATTGCTGCCAGACAAGTAATATTGTTTTCAATGCTCTCGGGAGACTTCTCGTCGCCAAGGCTGGACTCGGCTCGATCGTGCCTGGTGATGCGGGCCGGTGCTCTGCCCACGAAGGGTGTGTTTCGGGCCCGTTCACGCCCAGATTGTGGGGATGTCTCGAACGGCCTGTTAGTTTTACAGGGTGGAGGTTTGCTTCGGAGCCGTACGGCCCCAGGGGCAGTCCAGACATGGTACGGCGCATGGGCGCTGTTCTCGTACTTCGGACCGCGCGGATGACGCGGGTGATCAGTTGGCCACAGCAGTGGCGGTGGCGAGCACTAGGGTGTGACTGATTGCGGAGCGTGGCTTTCGGTGCGCGGGGTCCCGGGCAGCCCTGGGGCTTGCATTGGACGGTGCTCAGCCTCAGTAGGGTGGACAGTGCCAGTTGGGTATTGGCTCAGGGGGCTGCCAGCGGTCGGCGATAGAAGCTCCCCCAGGCATCTCGACGCTCCCGGGAGCTCAGGAGACCCAAAGAGCCCAAGAGGGGCACGAGCGGTGCACGGTTACCCCCCCCCCCCGACACGCATCCCCCCCCGTCAGGGCTCGATTTATGATGTTCCAACCTACTTTAGCCTTGATCACCAAGAAGAATTCCGAGCACCAGAAAAGTACAGACAAACTCGAGGGGTTTCACGTGTCGGGCCCTGGGAGACACTCGTCCGACACTGTTTCCACACTGTTTCGACACTCTTTCGACACTTTTCAGGGTGCTCGAAATTATTTCCGGGATGTGGTCCTTAAGTACGATGGGAGCAATATAAGGCTCGACCTGAGCGGTGTTCTGGCGATTCTACAGGCTTACGCCACATCCGCCGACCCCCCTTGAGTGCAGATTGTTTCCGATGGTTTGTGGGGGCGTCCAGTGTGATGGTGGCACAGAGGAGAGCAAGAGGGGAGGTCCAGGGGTGTCTCGGGGGCGTCTGGGTCCGCCTGGAGGCCGTGCTGGGCGACCCGGGGCCGCGATTTCGGGGGCCGCTCTCGCTTCGACCTCGTTCTGCAGCACGGGCGGATGCGGCACAACACGAGGGAAGCGAGCACAGGGCAAGCACGAGAAGACCTGTGTGGGGTCGACCCCTGCCCCCCACCAGGCAACGCCCGACGGACCTCCAGCGGCCCGCACGAAGGAGGCACGGCGCCGGAGGCCCGGGCACCCGGGGGCCCGCCGCGCCCCCCCCCCGTTGGCCAGGAAAGCGCGCGCTGCTCCGCCTCAGGATGCAGGTTGCGGCCGAGATGCCAGGCCGACCTGCCCGCCGCTGCCTCTCGGGGGGCAACGATCTGGGGGGAACGGCTGGGCAGAAGGGTGGGAAAAACCTCGACCTCGAGGGGCTGATGCGGTGCGTCGACGGCGCACCGTTGATGCCAGGGCGAAGCATCGACGGTGTTGGTGCCGGGGCCGGAACGCCCTCCGCTGCCTCGGGGACTCGCCGACGGAGCCCCGCGCAGAGGGAGAGGCAGAGATCGGCCACGCGCCGCGGGGTGTACAACCCTCCTCGAAATCAGACGCAAGCTTTCAATGTTGATCCACGCGCGAAACGTGGCCCACGGGGTCAGAATTTTGTGTTTGCAGTCGCCAGCTTTGGTGCGAACGTTGAAATCTTTGGGGCCCTGGGGGCGCCGCCACGTCGCGGGAAGAATGCTCGCTTGATTTCGAGGAGGGATGTGGGGGGAGGGGGGGAAGGCTTCTTTGAAGCACCCCTGCTTCTTAACAAACAACGGTCCTCGTCTATCGACGTAAGGCCGGCGCCCGAGAGAGCAGCGAGAGAGAGAGAGAGAGGCGGAAAGGCGCACAGAGAGGCGGCGAGGCGCACGGAGAGGCAGGGAGAGGGAGAGAGGGAGAGAGATGGAGGCAGCGAGGCGCGCAGGGAGGCAGAGAGGCGCGGAGCGGCCGGGAGGCGCGCAGGGGGAGGGGAACGGAGAGAGAGAGAGAGATAGAGAGAGAGGCATCGGGGTCGTTCAACAGACCTGTCTCGTGCAGGACGGCCGGACCGAGGTATCGGATCGAGGTTCGGGGCTCCAGAGACGGGGGTCAATGCAGACATGGGTCAGCCAGAGCGCCAGATCTTGCAGGATCCTGCAGGGCCATCGCATTGACCCGGGCTTGGGTGCAGGATCCTGCAGGATGCTGCAGGATCCTTCGCATTGACCCGGGCTTAGGCGCAGGATCTTGCAGGATTTTGCAAGGACTGACTGACCTGGGTCTAGATTGACTCGGGTCAGAAGATCCCCGAGAGGTCGGCTCGGGAAGGGTATCCTGGTGTTCTTCGTGCTTGTTGGATGTTCATGTGCATCCTGGGGAGGGCACCCTTGGACGTTCTGTTTGTTTTGGCCGACGGACGGTCTCATGTTCGTGAAGGATGTCATTATGATCCCACTGTACGTGGTGGTATGCGGGACGGTGGTGGGTCAGGAGAGTCCAGCTGCATCCCCTCCTGCCCGCAGCTCTCCAGAGCTGCCAAGCCATCCTGAGCGATAATGTCATCCCAAGCCAGTTCGTACTCCGTGGGCTCCGAGCGCATTAGCATGAGTTGGGGCCGGAGGTGTGCGGCTCTGATCCTAAGTGGGGTATCGAATTTCGTGTTGATGGAGATGGTGATCCGCGAGTCCATCGTGTTTCACAAAATCTTCGCGATGCCCAATGGTGTGTTTGGACGGCGGCCTCAGACGAAGGCCCTCATGTTGTCCGAGCCATTGCCCGTATCCGCTGCCCCCAAGCCGTTCACAAGAGTCGCCTCGATACCGAGGGTATTGACGGCGTGGATGTTGACGCAAGCAGTTGCAAACACACAGAGGAAGGGTCCCTCTTGGAGCGCTCTTGGGACACGCTTGGGCGCTCTTGGGGCCGTCTTGGGGCTCTCTTGGGCCTCCCTTGCACCTCCGTGAATGCCTCGCAGAGTCTCCTCGGACGTCTCTTGGAAGATCTTTGGAGGCCTCCTGGAGCGTCTTGGGTGCCTCGGAGAGCCTCTTGGGGCCTCTTGGTGGTCTCTTGGCGGGCGCCTCTTGGGGCCTCCTGGGCGCCTCTTGCGGCCCTCTTGAGACGTTCTTGGGAACCTTGGGACCGCTATTGGGACCATCTTGGAGGAGATCGATCAACAAACATGCGAGCTCGAATTACGTTCCCCCCTCGGGAGCCCTAAAGATCGCCTCCTCTTGGGGCGCTCTTGCTTGGAGCGCTCTTGGGCGCTTTGGGGGCCGTCTTGGGGCTTTCTTGGGCCTCTCTCGGGGCCCTCATGGGCCCTCTTGGAGCTGTCTTGAGGCCTCGGAAGGCCATCGGAAGCGAAAAGGCGAGAAGGCGGCAACATTCACTGATGTTCCTTAGGTTTTTGATGGATGTTGGCCTCGTGGCGGCCTCCTGTCTTGGGGAGGCTCCGTGGCCACTCGGAGCAGTCTTGAGGCGGT
The DNA here is from genome assembly GCA_963575745.1 of Prorocentrum cordatum. Taxonomy (NCBI): domain Eukaryota; class Dinophyceae; order Prorocentrales; family Prorocentraceae; genus Prorocentrum; species Prorocentrum cordatum. The sequence continues at coordinate 471,474 of CAUYUJ010000781.1, forward strand.
CTTAGGGCCCTTTGGAGCATCTTGGGGGCCATAATGAGCCATCTTGGGCTACCTTTAACCATCTTAGAAGTCATCTTGGGCTCTCTGAGGCCCTCCTAGAGCCATCTTGGGCCATCTTGGACGCTCCAACGGCCCGCGACCCCACCCCTCCAGGTCCAGGAGAGGGGGTAAGGGGGAGGGGTCAAGACTCCCTCCCCGCCCGCAAGCCGTCTCGCTCACTCCCACCCGCCCTCCCAACACATGCGTAGCACCCGCGTCTGGCCCCCGAGCCTCGGCATATTCAGCAGTCGTCTATGGATGGGCAGCTACTGGGGGCCAATCCGCCGCCGCCGCCGCCGCCGCCGCCGCCGCCGCCCCCGCTGCCAAATCGCCGCCGCCGCAGCCGCTGCCGCCGCAGCCGCTGCCGCCACCGCCGCCGCCGCCGCTACCGCCGCCGCCGCCGCAGCAGCCGCCGCCGCCGCCGCGCCGCCCCCGCCGCCGCCCCGCGCAGCCGCCGCAGCCGCCGCCGCGGCTGCAGCCGCCGCAGCCGCCGCCGCCGCCAAGTGTACTCTGCATTTGTTTTTGATAGGAATGGTGGGGGGAGGCCGCATCGGGTTGGCTGCGCATGCTCTGAATTTGAAGGCAGAGAGTGTTTCGCATGGTTTGTTACAAGGGATTGTGGGGGGCCCTCATGGTTCCTGGTTGGCTACCAGCCGCCTGGGGAAAGGAGGGTGTTTGTTAATAGGGAACAGTTGTAATCCCCTCCCCGGAGGGGAAGAGGGAGGGGTGGAAGAGGAACCGCGATAGACCACCTACGCCCAGAAGGCTGGTGGGATTTTCCGAACTGGAGCCTCGCAGACCCACACGAGGCTGCGGAGAAATCAGGCGTTCAAGTCCTGGGACCATCCCCTACCTTCTCTTCGGCGTCTATGCTGTGATTGTCCAAAAGTTGGGCTGCAGAGGACGGCGCTATGTATGACGTATGAGATTCCAGCGTCTTTCAAACTCAAGCCCGAGTTACGTCAAAAAGTCAAGTGCCTCGAGACAATCAACGATACTTTCAGCCGCGTGTGCCCTTGGTATCTTTATCTTGTCTGAGAACGTTACGCATGATGACCACCACCGACAGTGTGGACGGTAGCATCGTCGACTGGGTTCTTAAGCTCGAGTTCGGCTGTCTCCTTCAAGTTCTCTCTGGCGGCCTCACGGTGTGGCCAGGCCGCCCACGAGGGATGCCACGGGGCGCGCTGATCCGCCTGCCAATGGATGCCTCGGCGGCGGTGTGCTCACCCATGTGCTCTTCCTGGGCCGTGGGGCGCACGTGGAAGAAGACGGCCACGCAGGCGCGCGCCACATGCCGCGGCTCGGCTGCGGACATCTTAAGCAGGCCACCCCCAGGAGTGCGAAAATTCGCTTGCTTCGAGCGTCGCGGCCTGGGCCTGAGAGCTACTCTTCTCCGAGGTGGCATCGCGAGGGCGCGGAGATAACCGCGCGCCGCACACCGCGGGGCGCGATGCGCGAAGTCTTGTAGGGGACGTAGGTTTAAGTCGGGCATGTCCCTCCACAGGAGGAACATTTAAGAATAGTCTAGAAATAGTATGGGGACGTTTGGAGTATTTTTGAATAGTGTTGACTAAGTTTTGTTTTTTTCCTATATCCCCCTGCAGGAGGACATGCCCGGCCTAAACCTAGGTGTGGTCCGGATTCCGATGTGTGCGACAGGCCATTGTTTCAATGGGCAGTGGGCCGCACAGACAAATGCTTCCCGAAAGAGCGCACGCAGATCCGCAGACCAGACTCGCCAGCAACGCTGCATCGCACCACGCCAGCGAATATGGACAGCTTCGGGCCCAGCCCAGGGCCAGCGATGTCCATAGTCACAGCCTGTCGAGGCCCCCGAAGATCGATCACCGCCTCGCAGTGTTGGGCCGAATTCGCTGGCGTATGCCACATGCTAGCCAGCCGCCCCCGACTGGGCCCGCGGCCGCTAACCAAACATTCCTTCCGCCTGTCGAGGCCTCCCATCTGGAGTCGGAGTAGCTGGCGTCGGAGGATCGCGCCGCATGGCGGATACATCGTCGATGCATCGGCGATGCGGCTCGATGTGGAGCCCAGTTTTCCCCACGCCGACGTCGCGGGTGCATCGTCGACGTCGCGGATACATCGCCTTTGCATCGGCGATGGATCGGCGGTGCAGTGCGATCTTCCGACCCCAGCGACTCGGACCCCATCTAGGAGGCCTCTAATTTGGTGCCGAGAAGCGAGTTCTCTTTGTGCGCGCGGGCCCTCCTCAGGACCACAGATCTCGCCAAGCTTGCAGCCTTGCGGGAGCGGCGGTCGTCGCTGCTTAGAAGGAGGAGGAGGAGGAGGAGGAGGAGGAGGAGGAGAAGGAGGAGGAGGGGGAGAAGGAGGAGGAGGGGGTGAAGGAGGAGGGGGAGGGGGAAGAGGAGACGGAGGGGAGGAGGAGGAGGAGGAGGAGGAGGAGGAGGAGGAGGAGGAGGAGAAGGAGGAGGAGGAGGAGGAGGTGGGGGAGGGGGAGGGGGAGGGGGAGGAAGAGGAGGAGGAGGAGGAGGAGGAGGAGGAGGAGGAGGAGGAGGAGGAGGAGGAGGGGGAGGAGGAGGAGGCGGCGAGACGTTCGGCATGGGCAAGTCCCTTCCACTTTGGCTCTGCCTCCGCAGCGTGTGTTGCGCATGGCGGTCACACGGCACTGCGCAGTCTGCTGGCTTTGATCTTGCTGGTGGAGACTTTCGGCACGGACGACTCCTTGCCACTTTACTCGACCTCCGCAACGTGTGCTGCGCATGGCGGTCACACGGCACGGCGCAGTCCGCTGGCTTCGGGAGCCTGGTCGTCAGGGCTCCCTCGGCAAGCTTACGGAGTGCCTGCGACAAACAGGTCATCTCTCCAGAGCTGCACGCTTGTGTCTAGTGGGCCCGTGCAGCGCATTGGAGCTCGCAGTCGTGCCTTTTCTCGCTGGGGGTTCTCCGAGGAAGGCCTTGGTACGGTTGAGCGAACTTCGCTTTGGCGTGCAGGGTTGCCAGGAGTAAAGCCGCGAGTTCAAACACCGACGTCCTCATTGCACAGTCTTGGTTGCCTGTCGGGTTTGGCGTACGACGTCTACGGGTCTCTCATTCATCAATTTCTCGAGGACAAGCGTTTCGTCCCGGGGTGCTGTGACGTGCCGGCCGGTCATATGTGAAGCAACACGGGTGCTGGGTGATTCGGTCTCCTCATGCTACGCGCCGCCAAGCTCTTGCAGGCGTCATTCGGAGGAGAGGAGGGAGGAGGACAGGGAGGGGGACCGGGGAGACATCTATACGGGTCATGAGTGTGGCACTGAGAAGTGCAGTTGAAGGTGACGGATGTGTGTCTTTACAGCTTGAGTGAGCGAGGGGAGATGGAGAGCCGCGCGAACGAGAACGCGGACGGGAGACCACGGCGGGGATTGGCGATGGGGGATGGGCGGGAGGGGGTTGGGGGATTGGGAACGGGAGACGGGCGAGAAGGGGGGAGGGTCAGGGGAGAGGGGGGAGACGAGGAAACAGAAAGGCCCATTGGCACGAACAAGCAGGCAGGACAGATGCAAAGTCGAGCGACGTCGCCTAGTTTCCTGGGGGGAGGAACGGAGGGGCCCGTCGTGCTTCCTCCTGGCCGTACCCTCCCCCTCCTCTTTTGCGTACCCTGAAGTCGGGCCTGTCCCTCTACACGAGGAATATTCAACAGTAGTCAAACAATTGTCGGGGGACGATTGTTCTACTATGTTTGACCATTTTGGGTTATGTTTTGAGTATTTTCATTTTTCCAAAATCCGCCCGTAGGGGGACATGCTCGACCTAAGCTCACCCCCCTGCACTCACAGCAAGGCATCCAGCGGCACCTCTTCAGGAAGATCAAGAAGACGATCGCCAGGGTACCGGGCTCAGCATGAAGGGTGTTCGAAAGATTTGCTTCGTTGTTGGGAAATCGAAGGGTGGACTTCTTGCCCTCGGTGGAAACCTGGCGGAAGCAAACATGTGGCTGAGCTACCAGCGGAAGCTCGATGGAAGCAAAGGCACACACCCCAGAAGAGGTCAACATCGATGCCCCCAGGGTTTCCAAAGCTGGCTATGGGGAGAAGGGCTCTCGCCACGATTGCAAGAGCTCTGGGGGAATCGAGCCCCAGACCTTGCAGACCCTGGGGCCTTCCCGGCCTGCAGATGTTTTTTTTTGAACTCGGTGGGACTGGAGGGGCGGGCGATGAGGGGAGGCAAGGGGGGGGAGCGGGGGAAGGCGGAGGAGGGGGTTGAGGGCGGGGAGGGGTGGAGGGGAGCAGGGAGGGGGAGCGGGGAGGGGGAGGGGGGAGGGGGGGCGGAGGGGGGGAAGGGGGGCAGGGAGTGGGGGCGGGGATGGGCGGAAGGGGGGTTGGGGAGCGGATGGGAATGGAAGAGGGGAGGGCCTTCCGGTATAATCCCACAGGTTCGATTGTTGAGATTAATTGTGTTTGAGTTCATGCGGCAGATGCCTCATGCAAGGCCTTGGTGGCATCATGTCAGGTCGGTCAGGGATTCGTCTTGAACCCGTTGCGCCCGTGAGCAGATTAACAGCAGTGCTCTCCGCTGCGGAGGGCGCCTGCCTCAGGACCGCTGGGAAGTTCATTACCTAGCACGTGGGGGCATGAACCTTCCAGCCGCCCCGCGATGGGCGTCCCTCCGCGGCACGTAATCTTATCTTCTACCGTGCGCCGTCCGCGAAGATCAGGAAATTCTCCCTTCGCCAGGGTCAGCAGCGAGCCTGGTAAAGGGGGGGGGAGTGAGAAGGAGTTGGCCTTTTCAGAAGGCTCGGAAGTCCCCCGGCCTTTTGAGAAGTTTCCTAAGCCTTCCTGGAGGACAGAAACAAACCTTTCAGAAGGCGCGAGGGCTCCTGAGAAGTCCCGCCGCCTTCTGAGAAGGCCTCCGCCTTCTCACTTCCCCCCTCGCTCGCCGCCAACAGGCGATGACACTGCGCCGCCAGCGGGAGATCGCGCGGGGCGTCACGAAGGAGCAGAGCCGGAGGATGCGCCGCAGGAAGCGCCTGGAGGTCAAGATGCAGTACGAGGCCAGCGGGGGGAAGGGCGGGAGGCACGAGTCGCGCGCCCAGCATCTCGCTGGCCTTCTCGTGCTTCCCCCGCATCCCTGCGACGTTGGGCTTCTCGTCTTCTTGGCGAGAGCACCATCAGGCGATCGCAAACATGGGTCAAGGGGGCGTGGATTAGCGACGGGTCCCGTTTCCATTTGCGGATTTCCGCCGCCGAGCAAGGCGGCACCGGCCGCATTTTGGGGAGGGCACCTTCCCCGATCCATGGATTTGGCGACCGCGCGCCAAATCCATGGATCGCGAATCCGTGTTTGCGCGCCCCCGACACCTGCCTGCTTCATCCGTCTCATCTTCCCGCACATGCCTAGGCCGAGTTCCTGAATAAGCGCCGGGGGTGCGTCAGCCCCGACGACAGCCCCCCATATCGACCCCCCGCCGCGGGCAGCCGCCGCGCGCCGAAGGCGCTCCGACCTCCCGTCGCGGCGCGACGACGAGGCGAGGTCGACCCCCTTCGGGGGGGTACCCCCCGCACGCTCATGAAGAAACCCGGAGTATTCTAGCGCGCGCTGTTTGCCCATGCCCAGCTGCCTGCGGCAAGTCCCGCCACCGTGTCCGTTAGCACTCTGGGCGACGGTTTGTTCGAGAAGCACACGGGGGGCCGCAACTGCGACTCCGTGTTCGAGGCTTGGGAATGCCGTGAGCTCAAGTCGGTCGTGTCCCTCTACAGTAAAAAAGTCAGGGGACGATTTGTTTTGCTAATTTTGATTGTATGTTTGGAATGTTTGTTTGGCTATGTTGAACTTTGCCTCCAAAATCCGCCTGTAGGGGGACATGCCCGACCTAACGGTAAGCTGTGGCACGCAGTGCGTATCTGGGGCCTCTCTGGGCCGTCTTGGGACTCTTTCGGGCCGTGCTGGTGCCATCTTGGTGGCCTCTTGGGCCGTCTCGGCGCCCTCGTGGGGCTGTCTCGGGCCCTCTTCGGGGCCTGTTCAGACGTCTGGGGGGTCATCTTGGAGGCCTATTGGACCGCTTTGAGCTGACTGATGCCTGGAGCGATGAGAACACGGAGATTATTCAAACTCCTCCGGGAAGCACATAGCACTGATTTTGGTTGCCGGGCCCCGGGCCCTCCCGGGCTGTCCTCTTGGAGCTCGCTTGGGCCGTCTTGGTACCCTCTTAAGCCGTATCGAGGCCATGTTGGTCGTCATGGTGTCACCCTCGGCTGTCTTTATACAATATTGGGTCATCTCGGTGGCCCTGGTGGCCTGCCTTGGCTGTGTTGGGTATCGTCGACGCCTTGGAGAGCACCAGGGACGCGTCGGTGCGTCCAAGTACCCTCGGGCGAAGGGGGCAATGCACGCGGCGAGGCGCTAGGAGCTGTTGGGAGAGGGAGGGGGACCCCCTTAAAAGACCTTCAGAGGACCCGCCAGACAGCACTTTGCATTCACCACGCCTCAAAGTACAACGGGGCACTGTGGCGGATCCGGGGTAATAGGTGATTGTTCTTCGTGTGATTCCTCCGCCTCCCGACCCACCTCCTGAACCTTGCCTTCAGACTGGCCCATACTCAGTCTCATTTAGATTCAGACCCACTCATGTTCAGAACCGGTCATACTCAGACCCACTACCATTCAGACTGGTTCACACTCACCCGCACTCCTGCCCACAAACATTTACACTCAAGCTCATTGATATTCACTCACTCCGGCTCGGGTTCCCTCATAGTCGCACCCGCTCAATCTCATCGTATGTATTGATATGCAGACTCACTTGCACCCAGACTCACTCTCAATGCTATTGGTGCACTCTCATGCCAACTCGCACCCAGGATTACACACGGACTCACACCGAGTCATCCATGCGCAGACTCACTCACTTGGGCCCTCCTAGGTGGTGTGGACTGCGGGTGCCTCACGGGCCCATTCGCGCCCAGATTGTCGGGACCTTTCAGATAGGATTCTTTCGTGGGGGACGTAGAAGTGTTCCGTTTGAGAGCCCCATGGCCGCGACGATGTGGCGGCCATGGCACCTGTGCCTCTCAAGGGTTTGTCGACCAGGGATGGTGCTTAGGCCCGTTCTCCTCCAGATTGGCGTGACCTCTTCGGTAGAACCCCAGTCTTCTGACGTAGGCGCGCTTCTTTCCGGAGCCCTCTGATCACCGCCATGTATCAGGCATCGCGCTTGTGCCTCCCAGCGGATTGTCGACCAAGGGGGTCGCATGGGCCCGTTCGCGCCCACACTGTCGGAACCTCTTTGGCTGAGCGCCCGCTTCATGACGAAAGCGTCTTTCTGATCACAGCTCTATGTACCAGGCCAGAGGCTCGAGCCCACGACGCTCCTCGGTGTCGCGTTGATGCCGCCCCGCTTTGCCAGACCGCGTATGCACAGATGGGCAGAAACTGTGTTTCAACGTTTGTTTCGCGACCCTTTCTATAGTAACAGACCCGCGTTGGAATCCAATACCAGTCCGATCTGCCAGGCACCTCCCCTGGGCCTCCCGAGGGGGGCGCCGACCAGCGCGGTTGCACGGGCTCGCTCGCGCTCAGGTTGCCGGGCTATCTCGGGAATGGCGTTCGTTACGATCGTGCACGTGCTTCTGTTCGTTAGTGGCGTCATTTACGATCGTCCTCTCGTGAATGACGTCCGTTACGATCGTTATGTCGTGAATATATCAGGAATGACGTTCGTTACGATCGCTATCTCGTGAATGACGTTCGTTACGATCGGCCCTACGATCACCGCGCAGCTAGCCGGCATCGCAGTTGTGCTTCCCGGGGGGGTGTCAGCCAGGGGTGTTGCACGGGCCCGTTCGCGCGCAGGCTGTCGGGGCATCTCGGGCAGCACGTCCGTTCCTCGACGTGCAGTGGAGACCCATGCCAACAAGCACCCTGCTTGCCTCCAGGGTGCCTTGGGTTTCTTGGGTTTCGGAGGTTGTGCTTTGGAAGGCGTGACATTCCCACACCAAAAATCGATGGACCTCCTGGGGTATCAGGATTGGGCATTATTGTGAAACGTGTCTTGTGGTCGGGCATCCACTGTACACATGTTTCTTTTCAGAGCCTTATAATCACTGCAAGGCGCCAGGCATGAAACTTGGGCCTCCCGAGGGGCTGTGGACCAGGGGTGTTGCACTGGCAAGTTCGCGCCCAGCTTGCCAGGACCTCATTACCAGAGTGTTTTTGTCGGGGGGGGGCCGGGCGTGTTTTTCTATGACGAGTCCCATGGTCACCGCAGTGTGTTTGGCATCGCCTTTGTGCCTCCTGGGGGGAGGGTGGGGCGACAAGTGGTGTCGTACGGGCTCGTGCGCGTGCAGCTTGTTGCCGTCGTCGTCGTCGTCGTGGTCGCCGTCCCGTTATCACCACAATGTAGCAGACATCGCATTTAGACCCCTTGAGGGTGTGCCGACCAACGAGGGCCAGAACGGTCTTCCCCCCCCCCCCCCCCCCCAGTCCTGCCTTCTCCCTCTTCCCGTTTCCCTCCGCCTGTGCCCCACGCGCCTTCCAGGCCCACCTTCGCCTCCACAGACTTCCGGCTCGTTTTCTTATTGGCCTCCCCGCCCCCGGCAGATTGCGTACGGCAGGGAGGACCAGCGCAGCAAGTCGCGCAGGTGGCTGCGGCACATGGGCAGGACGGGGGGGGGGCGATGTGTGTGCGCGTATGTGTGTGTGTGTGTGTGTATGAATGCGTGTGTGTGGGAGGAGGAGGAGGAGGAGGAGGAGGAGGAGGAGAGGAGGAGAAGGGGGAGGAGGGAGGAGGAGGAGGAGGAGGAGGAGGAGGAGGAGGAGGAGGAGGAGCAGAAGGGAGGAGGAGGTGGAGGAGGGGGAGGGGGAGGAGGAAGAGGAGGAGGAGGAAGAGGAGCAGGAGGAGGAGGAGGAGGAGGCGGAGGGGAAGGAGGAGGAGGAGGAGGAAAAGGAGGGGGATGAAGGAGAAGGAGAAGGAGGAGGGGGAGGAGGAGGAGGAGGAGGAGGAGGAGGAGGAGGAGGAGGAGGAGGAAGAGGAGGAGGAGAGGAGGAGGAGAAGGGAGGGGGAGGGGAGGGAGGAGGGAGGAGGAGGAGGAGGAGGAGGACGAAGAGAAGGAGAAAGAGGAGGAGGAAGAGTTGGCCGGCACGGGCGACGAGGAAGTCCAGGGGCGCCTCTCCTCGGGACCGGCCTCCCTCGTGCGGCGCCTCTCCGCTCGGCCCAGAGAAATCTCCGGCGCCGTGGGTTTTCCACAAAGTGGACACCAAGAGGTCCTGCCCTGGTACTTCTCCTCTTCCTCCTCCTCCTCCTCCTCGTCCCCCTCCTCCTCTTCCTCCTCCTCCT
>CAUYUJ010000781.1:480906-513406 GCA_963575745.1 Prorocentrum cordatum
TACTACTACTACTACTACTACTACTACTACGATTACTATTACTACTACTCGTACTACTACTACGACGACTACTACTAGTACTCCTGCTACTACTACTACTACTACTACTACTACTACTACTACTACTACTACTACTACTACTACTACTACTACTACTACTACTACTACTACTACTACTACTACTACTACTACTACTACTACTACTACTACTACTACTACTACTACTACTACTACTACTACTACTACTACTACTACTACTACTACTACTACTACTACTACTACTACTACTACTACTACTACTACTACTACTACTACTACTACTACTACTACTACTACTACTACTACTACTACTACTACTACTACTACTACTACTACTACTACTACTCCTTCTCCTACTCCTCCCCCTCCTCCTCCTCCTCCTTCTCCTCCTCTTCCTTCTCCTCGTTTTCCTTCTCCTTCTCCTCCTCTTCCTCCTCCTCGTTTTCCTCCTCCTCGCGAGGTCGAGGCGGACGAGTAGGACGAGGCGTGCGCCGAGAGGGCTCGCGGTCGCGGGGGCTCTCGACGCGGGCGGCAGCCGGCAGGCTGGAGGGAGGCGCTCATCGACTTGGAGGACGTGGTGGACACGATTGCGCGCCTGGTCTGCTCTCGCGACATTTCGATCCGGGACCTGGAGGCGGCGGAGTACCAGACCATGCGCAGGGAGACGCAGCACGCGCTGGTGAAGAAAGGGCGCAAGGAGGTGCACGGGCTCGGTCCGCCGGGTCAGGTCGTGGCCGAGGCCGTGCTGCGCGCCGTGGTCGCGATGCCGCTGAGCCCGCAGTACACGCAGGAGATGAAGGACGTGCTGGTGGCGTTGCACGGCCACCTCACGGACCCGGCGGCGTCGTCGGCGGCGGCGGTGCGGCACTTCCGCCTGCGGGAGTGCTGGGACAAGCAGAAGCTGCGGGCGGCGTTCCAGCTGGACACTCTGGACTCTGGAGGCTTGGGGACCTTGGCGGTGGCACTGGCGGCGGCGGGGGGGGCGCGTCTGATGGGGGCGGCGTCCCCAGGCGGTCTTGTGCGGGAGGTGCAGACGCGGCTGGGGCGCTGAGGCGGCCAGCGGCGGGAGGTTGAGCTACGTTCATATTCATGGTGATCGGCCCCATCTGAGGCCGCCTCCGAATCCTGCCAACACGCGCGCAGATGTGGCCCACGCACTCCGCATCAGTCACGCCGCCTCGGAAGCGTGGCTGCGCCTGCTCCGCGGCCAGCAGCGCCCTCCTGCTCCTCCTCCTCCGCCTCCTCCTCCTCCTCCTCCTCCTCCTCCTCCTCCTCCTCCTCCTACTCCTATCCTTATTCCTTATTAGAATATACTCCTACTCCCCCCTCAGGCCGGCAGATAGGGGCCGCATCCGGGTGGTCCCATCCTAACCTGTAAAAAACAATACAAAATCAACATTTTTCTTATTTTTTCCTCTCGACATGGACGTCCTGTCGTCCACGGCGATAATCCATTGCAAAAAATACCACAAAGAGCACACGCGCGCGTTCATGTCAGAATCCTACCGAACACCGTGTGTTTGCAAGCATTTCAACATAAAAACATCAAAAACCCAATGCTTTTTCACAAAAATTGTACAAATTTCCCGCCCGGGCTCTCTTGCTGAAATCATAGGAAAACCATAGGAATCTTAAGAATTCGGTCAAATCCAGCGATTTCACGTCATCGCGCGGTGCACTCGCGATGCTCTGTCATGCACCCAGGCCGCGAATCCTGTGCAAAAAATACCACAAAGAGCACACTCGCGCGTTCATGTCAGAATCCTACCGAACACCGTGTGTTTGCAAGCATTTCAACATAAAAACATCAAAAACCCAATGCTTTTTCACAAAAATGCTTTGGGGTGTCCTGTCAGACCGTCGGGCTTCCTCCGGCCACCTCTGGCTTCCTGCGGTGTACCGGGCCATTCTCGACTCGTCTGGCAATGCGTGCGCGGCATTCAACACGCGCTCGCCAGTTCCCGTCGGCAACCGCCATCGCGGCCGCATCAGCTGTACCAAACCGGCTGGCCGGTGTGACTTCGGCCCCCAGTTGTGCCAGCTTTGCTTCTCATGTTGTGGGAGGGCGGGTGGGACTGGGCATGCCATGCTTGACTCGCTCGAGCTGGCTAGCTTGACTCCTACTCCTACTCCTCCTTCTCCTCCTCCTCCTCCTCCTCCTCCTCCTCCTCCTCTTCGCTCCTCCTCTTCTGGACCTCTTTGGTATGTTCCGGAAGCGCTCTGCAGGAACATGCCTTTGGTGGGCCCTCCTGTCCTCGCGTGTCTTCTCCCTTGCCGTGCTTGCATCCGAATCTCTAGCAGGCCGCCGCCTGCCCTCTCGGGCGGGCGGTTGCGGCAAGCCCCTCTGCCGAAGGCGGGGGCGGCTCGTTCTCCAGCTCTACTCACGGCGCCTGCCCGACCGTCGTCGGTGGGCAGCGGGTGTTCGTTGCCCGAGTACGCGTCGGGGCTCGACGAGCGGCGCGCTCAGCCGCCGCCCCAGCGCCGCGGACTTGTCAGGAGCTCAGCGGGGTCGACTTGCGGACCCCATGCTGCCGTGCCATGAATCCTCCTCCTTCTCCTTTTCCTCCTCCTTCTCCCCCTCGTCCTCCTCCTCTTCCTCCTCCTCCTCCTCCTCCTCCTCCTCCTCCTCCTCCTCCTCCGTCTTCTGCTCGTTTCATCCCTTGACGGCCCCGGAGCCCCCAAGGGTCTGGACCCCCCAATGCCCCGGGACACAGGCGTTGCGTCCAAAGCCGCACTTGGACCGTCCGAGAGCCCCTATAGGGGTCTGGACTTTAGTGGGCCCTGGAAGCGACAGGGCCGTTGTTTTACCGGTTCCGTTTTGCCGTTTTTGTTGTCGGTTCCGACGCCGTTCTTTTACCTGTTCCGTCGCCGTTTTTAAGGGACCTTTTTTCGGAAACGGTGAAAAAATGGCCCTGCCGTTTCCGGGGCCCACTAAGGTCTGGACCCCTTTCCCCAGGACCAGCGTTTCATCCCCAGTTGTTCTTGCTGACGACGCCCGGAGCCCGGTAGATCTTTCCAGAGGCCGAGACGTGAATGCACCAAACCTTTCAGGTGGGGGTCCCCGGGCTCGTGGGCGAGGACCATATCCGTATCCGCGGCCTCGCGGGCCAGGCACCTGGGCCGAGACCCCGCAAATACGGAACGTTTTTCGGCGAATGCCCCGCGTGGGGCGAATCCGTGCTGCCGTTAAGTCGAACGTGTCCCCCTACAGGAATAATATTCAACAATAGTCCAAACATAGTCTGGGGACGGTGTTTGGTGTTATGTTTGATGATTGTTCAGCATGTTCGCGCTATTTTGAATGTTTCGTTCAAAATCCGCCTGTAGGAGGACATGCCCGACTTAATGCTACCGCGTGTCCGCGAGATTGCGCCCTGGAATCCAGACCATCTAGGCCTCTTAGATGGGGTCGGAGTAGATGGGGTCGGAGGATCGCGCCGCATCCTCGATGCATCGGAGATGCGGCTCGATGCGGAGCCCGATTTTCTCCACGCCAGCGTCGCCGATGCACAGCCGACGTCGGCGATGCGGCGCGACCCTCCGACCCCACCTGCTCGGACCCCGTCTGGGAGGCCTCTGGAGCCCGAGGGCGCGGTCTCGGACATGCTCGCCTTTCGCGGTGGGCCGCTCTCCCTGGGCCCGGGGGCCCGTGTCTCCTCCTGAGCCTCCCTGCGGCGGCGGGCCAGGCTCAAGTCGGGCCTGTCCCTCTACAGGGGGAATATTCAAAAATAGTCCAAAAATAGTCTGGGGACTATTTTTGAGCATTTTTTGACCATTTGGGAATATTTTTGAATCTGTTTTATTTCTCGTCGAAAATACCCCTGCAAGGGGACACGCCCGACTTAAAGACAGGGGCGGCCCCTCAGAAGGGCGGAGGGCTTCGAAGAAGCCCCGCCGCCTTCTGAGAAGACCCCTCCTCCTCTTTCGGTAGCACAGCAAGTCATGGGAGCCTTATGTAGTTACCCTCGCAATTCCGTCCTCAGGGTGCGTTCGCGCTGTCTTGCGCTTGGCAACTGATGATATAGCGCCGATCCAGCGTCGACTAGCGTCGGTTTGATCTGCAAGAGCCAACTATATTCACCGCGCACCAAACCACCCCAACCCAACCCGAAGGCTCGATTTGCCCTCCATTTCCAGTGGCGGGGGTCGGAGAGCATTGAAAAGCACATACGAAGCCCGCCCCCCCCAACCCGAAATTGGGGCCTCCGGATTGGTTTGTGGTGGTCTGGCAAGCAATCATGGATTGCATGGCAGGATCCCGTGAGGTTGCCACCGCCCCCTGTCATTTCCCCCGGTTCTGCTTGGCCGTCCGCTGTCTTCTTTGCGTTCCCTCTCCTTCGGTGGCGTGGTGCGCGCTTGGCGACGTTTCGTGTGATTTCCCCGGCTTGCCCGGTGGTCCGAAGTCTCACGTCGTGGAGCCATGTTGTGCGGCGGTTGTGCGTGGGTGAGAGAAATCGGAAACCAGAGCATGTACATTACCAGTGGCGAGGGGTCTTTCAATCCCAGGACTTTTTTGAGGGTCGGGGACGACGTCGGGGTGGTATGCTGTATACTTTTCCCCCGCTTCCCAAGGGAAGCAGCGAAACATGTATACACCAGGATCCCGTATACACCAAGATCCGCGTTCTTGTGCGAATTTCAGCGCAGGGTCGGAACAAGCGTCGGTGTATATAGAGCTCGTTTCCCTAAGAAAAAATGTCACTTTCCCCCCCTGGGCTCGCCGCCAGTCTCTGCTCGGCCGTGCCCCCCCCTCCCTCTGCCGGCGCGGCCAGGATCGTGTGAGCGGGGCCCGGTGGGCACAGCTTCCCGCCGCGGGCGGGGAAGGCGATGGGGGGAGCCCAGGCCCCCTCGAGTCCACAACAATGAGGGTCTGGAGGGAGGAGGAGGAGGAGGAGGAGGAGGAGGAGGAGGAGGAGGAGGAGGAGGAGGAGGAGGAGGAGGATAGGGAGGAGGATAGAGAGGAAGATAGGGAGGAGGATAGGGAGAAGGATAGGGAGGAGGAGAAGGAGGAGGAGGAGGAGGTGGTGGAGGTGGAGGAGGAGGAGGAGACGAAGGACGAGCCTGAGAACCCATGACAAAAAGACGACGGGAGGTTTTTCGATATGTTCGGCCTCCAGGGGCCCTCGCCGGGCCTCGGGACAGTCAAGAAACGACTCGGGACGAAAAGCCAGTCCCGGGGAAGGGGTGCAGACCTTTGGAGGTCGACGTTGCGAAAAGATCACGACGTCGGGGGTCTGGGCTTAGATCCTGGCGTTTCATTTTTTCGAGCCAGGCGTGTTCGTCCCGTTTCGGGGCCCGGGACATTCACAGATCGATCCGGCTCGAGAAAAGGCACAGGAAGATGGGGTCTAGGGCCCTGCATGGTCGCGTTTTTTCGCGATGTTGATTTGTTTCGCAACGTTGGATTTCAGCGAAGGAAGAATCGCTCGAGAGCGTTCTGCAACGCCCTCAGAGTGTTCCGGAACGCTCTCAGAAGGCCGCGGCGCCCGATGCACCCTCCAAAGCCGTCGTATCCCAGAGATGCCCGATTCGTCCTGGTCCGGTGCCGTCCCTGTCCTGGCTTAGCCTTAGACTGAGAGAGGGGGGTGGGGTCGAAGCCTGCTGCATGCAGCTGGTTTCGGCTCCCCCGTTCCGGGCGCCCTGCTCGCTGCACGGGCGCTCCAGGCGCGGAGAAGGCCAGCCGCGCGAGTCGGCTCGCCAACCCCTGACATCCGCCGAGGCTGTGCGTTTTTCGATGCGCGGCCCCGACCGCCGCCCACGGGGCCAGCTTGCGTCCCGGATCCCATGTCTCTGGGGCCGCGGGGCCCGGCAGCGGGCCCCGGTTGCCGACAGCGAGGAAACGCCGGCGGCTGAAAAATCACGTCGTCTGAGGTCAGAATCGTGGTTTGGCCTCTCCGCTCCAAGCGCTCAAGCGTGAGGCAAAAGTCGTCTCGATAGGAACCGGCCTTCCGGGAGAACCGTGAGCTCAACATGGTGACGTTAGCCCGGCCGACTGCCTGAGGGGGAAAAAAACTGCAAGTGATGGGCCTGGCTTCCATCACCACTGCTACAAGTTGGAGGGGGGAAGGAGGTGGAGGGCGAGGATGCGGATGAGGAGGAGGACCCCCTCCCCCTCCTGCTGGTGGTGCCGGTGGAGAGCATACCCACCGACAAGATTGTGTATGTTGTTGTGTTCCTGGAGCAGAATGCCTAGTTCCAAAGGCAAGATGCTCCTAGATTTTGTGTTCCTGGTGGCGCCAGTAATTTGCCCAGCGCTTAGGAAGAAGGATCCGCGTTGCGACGGCGGTCGTTGAAGCATGCGGTCCGCTCCCTTCCTCTGCCTCCAAAAAAAGATGTTGTATGTTATGATCGGATTGGGCGTGCGTGCCCAACAGAGAACAAGCGAATTAGTATGTCATCATGCTCCAGGCCTCCGAGGTGGGGTCGGAGTAGATGGGGTCGGAGGATCGCGCCGCATCGGCGATGCATCGGCGATGCGGCACGATGCGGGGCCCAATTTTCTCCACGCCGACGTCGCCGGTGCATTCCCGACGTCGACAGCGAATCGCCGATGCATCGCCGATGCATCGCCGATGCATCGCCGATGCATCGGCGATGCAGCGAGATCCTCCGACCCCTTCTACTCGGACCCCATCCAGGAAGCTTCTATTCAGGAGGGAAAAAAACACACAGACACAAGTAATCGTCGATTCCCCAGAAGATATGAGGAAATATTGGAAGTGGGGGGGAGACGAAAACCTCAGAAATATGGGAAACTATGGGGAACATTTTTATTTGTGTGTATTTATTTATGTGTCCTGGGGCCCCTTCATCTATATGCGTCCCATTCCCTCCCCCCCGCCGTCGGTTCCAACGACGAGGTGGCACCGGCCCGCCTGCGCCGTGGCTCCGCGTCTCGAGGCGGCTCCGCGCTGGCGACGGCCGCCCGGCAGCGCGCTCTGCGCGCGCTTTCTGGTCGGCCCCAGCCGTGCAGGGGAGGGCGAATCTCGGGCCGAACGAAAGGGGGGGGATAGGGAAAGGGGGGGTTACGAAATCTGCTGCATGCAGCTGGTTTCGGCCCCGCCGCCGGGCCCATTCTTCGATACGTGGGCGCCTCCCGGCGCCGAGAGGCGCTGGGAAAATCAGCTACGTGAGCTGATTCTCAAACCCCCCTTTGCTATCCTCCCCTTTCGTCCGATCCGAGAATCGGGCGAGAGTCGGGGGCGGCCGAGAGGGGGTGATGACCAGGGCTTGGCAGCGCTCCGACGTGTGCAACTTTTCTCGGCCAGGACCCTCGAAGAGCCTCCTGGATCACCCGGCAAAAAAGTAACCTGGCGAAGGACCCAACCATTCGCAGGTGTGGGCACCGCAGTCGTGAGTATCATCTTCGGTGGAGCTAACTATGGGGACACGAAACGTGGGATGGGTGTACCAAAGTGGGATGGCGGCGGCACGCGGGCGCTGCCACTGGGGCCTTCGGTGGAGTTTCCTACAGGGCCTTCGGCGGGGTTTCCTCTGTCCGTGATCTGCTCGATGGGGGGGCTCGAGGAAGGCTTGACCGTCCAAGATGGCCCTTTTTTTTTCTCCTTGTTTGCCCGTGCGCTCCAAAAGGCCAAGGCTGCGGGCGCAGCGCAGCGCTGAGTCCCCGCGACGCGCGCCGGTCGCCCCGAAGGGGTCCCAGTGACGCGCGCGGGTCGTCCGCTGCGCAGAGCAAAGAGAGCCAGCTGGCTGGCAGATAGCGGGCAAGGCTCTGGTCGCTGGGCAGAGCGACGACGGGCGAGCGAGGCGCTGGGCAGACCGCAGCACGGAGTTCCCGCGACGCGCGCCGGTCGCCCCGCGAGGATTCCAGTGACGCGCGCGGGTCGCCCGCAGCGCGAGGCCATTCGGTTGGACAATCGAGAGAAGGCGCTGCTCGGGCGCGCCAGCGCCCCAGTTCAGGCCTCAGGGATAAACTCGGCGAAGCCTAGTTCCCTGGCGAGGGCCGTCGCCTCCCTCCTGCACCGCTTCGTGCGCGCCGCAGACTGCTCCAGATGCTTCCGCAAGCCCTCCGGCGGCCTGGGGCCGCCGGCCCAGCTCCTGACGGGGCCACGAGCCGTGTGAAGGGCGTGCCGAATTGAGCATGCGGCGGGCGGGGTGGGCGCACGTGGACGCTGCCACCGGGGCTTTCGGTGGAGCTCCCTCTGGGGCCACGAACCATGTGAGGGGTGCGCCGAAATTGGCATGCGGTGGGCGGGAAAGGGCGCACGTGGACGCTACCACTATGGCGTTCGGTGGGGCTCTCTATGTGGCCACGAACCGTGCGAAAGGGGTGTGCCGAAATTGGCGCGCGGCGGGCGGGGAGGGCGCATTGGGGCATTCGGTGGAGTTCCTTACGAGGCCACGAACAGTGTGAGGGGTGCGCCGACATGGGCACGCGGTGGCTGGGAAGGGCGCGCGTGGACGCTGTCATTGGGGTGTTCGGTGGAGCACCCGATGGGGCCACGAACCATGTGTGCGGTTTGCCGAAATGGGCATGCGGCGGGCGGGGTGGGCGCATGTGGACGCTGCCACTGGGGTTTTCGGTGGCGTCCCTTATGGGGCCACGAACCGTGTGAGGGGTGTGCCGAAAAGGCACGCGAAACAGCAGAGGCAAGGGTGACACGATGTAGGAAGGGGAGGAGGAAGGATGACGCGGGGCGTTGTTTCTTCAAAACGAGGACCCAACACGACAGGATGGATGGATAAACACCACGTACGACATCCAAGAAGGTGCCGGGAATGGACGTCCGAACAATGGCAAAAGGGGGGCACATCATGGCCGGGACCTTGATACGTAGAGGACATCCGTTAATGGACACTATTTTTCCCCCGACGTTGGCACGCGCGGAGGAGACTGTGGTTCAAATGCATCAGACCCACCGCCAGTTTTGAACATGTGGGGGGCGGGGGAGGCGTTACTGGATGAATGTGGCATGAGTGTTCGTCATTTGTTTCCGAAGTCGGGCACGTCCTTCTACAGGCGGAATTTCCAACAAACATTTACAAAACAGTTTGAGGACGATTGTTTTGCGTATTTCCTGACAGTGTTTGAATATGTTTGGGGTATGTTGTATTTGTTTCCCAGCATCCGCCTGTATGGGGGACGTGCCCGACCAAAAATGATTTTGAGCGCGGGTACTTCCCCAGATCTCAAGGCCCCGAAAAAATGGCCGAGAGAGGATCAGCTGGATGCTTTTCTGTCTTAGAGACCTAGCGGTTGCGTGTTAGGCACCAGCTTTAGGGCCTGCTCAGCTTCTTCTGAGCCATCTATCTACTGACTAAGGACAGCCATACCTCAGATTATTATGAGTGCGGGTACCTCCCCAGATCTCATGGCCCCTCTTCTTGCTCCCCTGCTGTTTTCGGCCGCCCCCCCTTCTGGTCGGTGCGCGCGCCCTGGGCCACGGTCTGCGAGCCCCGCCGTGTTTCGGCGCCCCCGACAGAGAGAGAGAGAGAGAGAGCGCGGGGCAGCGATCATAGAGCACAAGAACTGAGCATGTTCTTGGGGTGGAGGGCTCAGGGTGGAATCCACCTGGGCTTCTGCACCTCGAAAATCAATCCGTCTTTTGGTTCACCTCTTGCAGATTCAGGCTTCGAAAATCCATCGAAACGGCATTTCAGATTTCACCCTTTGCCTTCCACCCAAAGACAATGCTCGGAAGAAGGCACAAGCATACCCCGAGTTTCTTAATACGCGTCGGGGGGGGCGTCAGCCCCGCCGACAGCCCCGCATATCGAATCGACCGACCGCTGCGGGCAGCCGCCGCGCGCCGAAGGCGCTCCGACCCCCGTCGCGGCGCGACGACGAGGCGAGGTTGACCCCCGTCGGGTGGGTACCCCCCCCCACGCTTATTAAGGAACCCAGAATAATGTCTCGAAGGTCCGCGCGGACATCTTCGATCTTAGGCTATCCAGACGAGCTGGCTCGACCCACATCCTGGCGGCCGGCCAAGCGGTCACAGCCGCGGACCGCCGCACAGGACGCGCTACAAAAGACATGCAACATGCATGGATCACCTGGGACTCCTTCAGGGAGTTCCTCGCCGCACGGGAATCGGCGCTGGGCCCCCTGGCGGCTTCCGTCGCCTTCCCCGGCGCTCTCCGGGCGCCAGGGAGGGGGGCCCAGCGCCGATCCAAGAACTCCGCGCGGACCTCCGACAAATCTTGTGTATGCTTTTTTGTGATTCTAAGCGGGTGATGAAGTACACATTGTTCTTTTTTTAAGTATTCGAAGGTTCCTTGATTTTTTTGAGGCCAAGATCCTTTCATTTTGAATTGTCCATCCTGGGCCTCTTCCTGGCCACGGGCCAGGAAAATTTAGAAACGAGCACAATTCGAAATGATGTACACCAAATCAGATATCGGCCTGCCAGCAGGTGCCGCGCGGAAGAGCCTTATCCCCCCTGGGTGGCCCCGGGGACCCACGAAAGATCCAGGGGATCTTGGGAGCCTCAGCTCTCGACGAAGGGTGTGCCCCACGATTTCTCATGTCACGATTTTGATTGTCGCATGTGTCTACGGCATGTGTTCTGCGTTTCGTACCCATCAAGCGTGAAGCGCCCCCCCCCCCCCTCCCGGGGGGGGCACGTCAGCCCGCCTCGACGTGGGGCGTGTCGCCTTCGGCGGTGGAAGTTTGCACACGCCGGGGGTCGGTTCAGGGGGTTCGTCGGGGGTCTCGACCCTCGGGCGCTCATTGAGGTGCGGAAAAGAATAGTTTCCGTCGGTTGATTGGAGACGAGGCGATGCGCTGATAGGCGGTGGCGTCATGAACGGGGCATGTAACTTTGGTGCTTAACCGATGTCCAAATGGTATCACTGCTTCCATTCGCCTGCAGACTCGTGGAGGCTGAGAGGATGCTGGGTAGCCGTAGTTCTCTTGAACTGCCGTGTGAACCTCGCGCGGAGGAGCAACAGTGGCAAGGCAGGAGCAGTGCAACACTACAGGGAATACGCTCTCCCTCATTATTTCTGCCACGGATGCCGTTTTAACTCTGGAAGGAAAAACGTGGCACGTGGTTCTTTCGCCGCAGTTGCTTTCCGTATGTCGCGCATACTCCGCCAAGGCCACGTGATGTTGCCAGCAAGTGCGACCCCGTGGTGAAGAGAGACCGCGGGCGAGAGAGCTGCCTGTAGCACCCAACAGCATAACCACACAGGGCTTGCATTAAGTCGGGCCTGTCCCTCTACAGGAGGATTTTTTTTAATAGTGAAAAAAATAGTGTGGGGACGATTTTTGAGTATTTGTTTGCTATTCTGGTGTATTTTCCCCCACATCCAAAGTGGGGTCCTTGTTGCTCTGGACACCCCGCGCAGGAACACCCACCTCAGCCCGCGTAGGACCCGCGCAGGAACACACCCACTCACTCATTCACTCAATCACTCACTCATCATTATCAGTATCGTCATCGTCACCACCGCGTCACCAGCACTCGTCATCATCAGCACTCATCATCATAATCATCATCATCATCATCATCATCATCATCATCATCATCATCATCATCATCATCATCATCATCATCATCATCATCATCATCATCTTCATCATCATCATCATCATCATCATCGTCATCGTCATCATCATCATCAGCTTCCTCATCATTGGTCCTCATCACCAACACCATCATCCATCGATCACTCACCAGCATCATCAGGCCTGAGTTTGGAGGAAGTATCGGGGGGGGAGCCTCGTCCGTGAGTGAATTGTGAGGAAGTCTCGGGCGGGAGCCCCCTTGCTGAGGGGCCCGCAGATCATGTTATCAATCAGAGGCGGGCCATCGCAGTCCTGTAACTGTCCTCACTTTCGGGCTCCTCAGGCCTGAGGCGGGAGCCTCGTCTGTGAGTGAATTGCGAGGATGTCTCAGGCGAGAGCCCCCTACCTAAGGGGCCCGGATTTCACGTTCGAATCCGAGGCGGGTCATCGGATTATTGTAACTGTCGTCACTTTTGGGCTCCTCAAGCCTGAATATGGAGGAAGTGTCAGGGGGGAACTTTGTCTGTGAGTGAATTGTGTGGAACTCTCACGCGGGAGCTCCCTCCCTAAGGGGCCTGGAGTTCACGTTCGAATCCGAGGCGGGTCATCTGATTCCTGTAACACCTTCGGGCCCAATTCCCCAGGATGAACACGCAGCAGTAGCATCAGTGAGGGATAGCAGTAGCATCAGTGAGCGAACCGATGTTTTTTTTCGTGTGTGATCCGTTCCGAATTTAATCGCTTAGCACTCGTAGTTTTACAGATATGTGTTGTATCCCTCTGGTTCCACTAGACTTACTAGAACCTAGGCTTACGCCCCGAAACGCGCAACGCCGGTGCGAACAAGTCTGCTGGTGCGAGCGGCCTGCCGAGGGGAAGTGCGCAACGCCGGTGCGAATAAGCCTGCGGGTGCGGCCGCTGAGGAGACCTGCCATGGGGCAGACAGGAGATGTCAACCTTTCTTTCCTCCCCCATTTTCACTCTTATCGGCATTCGTAATAAGTACAGGAGTGCTCGGCAGGCCACTTCTTTCGCCCCCGCTTCCTACCGCAGGGGATCTGGTTGCAGGTGCACGGCTTCAAGGAGTCTCCGATCTACCAGGAGGTCGCCGAGGTGCTGCGACAGGGCGCCGAAGACGCCGGCGACGACGGCCAGGCCGAGGCGCGGGCGCGGAGCTTGCTGATGTTCATGCCCAGCGAGCAGAAGCTCAGGTGGCAGAGCTCGGGCCCGCACACCGCGCGCCGCTCGGGGTTCACCCTGACGCACGCGTCCAACCTGACCTCCACGCTGTCGCTGGGCCAGACGCTGCGCAAGGGCGTTACCATCGACTGCGCGAGAGACGAGGACGCTGGCCGCGCGGGCATGTCGGACGAGCAGTGGTGGCTGCACCTCTACGTCAAGTTCTCCTGCGCCACGCGCGTGCGGAACATGCTGATCCTGCGGCCACCGCCGCGAGAGCTCCTGGAGCGAGGGCCGCCAGCGTCCTTGCGGAAGGCGCTCGAGGAGTTCGACAAGAGAGCGGAGTTGTCCAGGGCGGAGGCGGAACAGCTCGCGGCAAAGCTGAGTTTCGTGCTGCCTCCCGCCAGAGCGCGGCTGCGCCCCGCTCGAAGCCCGCGGGGTTGTCCCAACGGCTTGGTTTTGCGCGCCAGCGGCTCGCGCGGTTGCCCCGGCGCCCTGGCCCGCGGGGTTGCCCCAACGGCTGCGCGACGCGGCAATTCGAAAATGCGCCCGTGCTCGCCGAGGCGGCGACGGCGCCGAGGAAAATCGACATGCGCGCTCGTGCAATAGAAAAGGGAGGAGGTGGCGGGGCGCGAAAAAAACAGGAGGGCGAGGACGGGGAAACGTAGGGATCGGGAGGAGGGCCTGCGCCAGGTCGAGAAGAAACATACGCAGAAGAGACAGCAAGGATGTCTCACCAATCACGAGGCCGACGGTGAGAGTTTTTTTTCCAGACTCGCCGAGGGGATTATCATGCGGGGTCTTTCCGTCGGAGTGGAATATTTTGAGTACTTAAATGTTTCGCTAACAATCCGCTTGTAAGGGAGCATCCCTGACCTGAGGCTTGCAGGGGAGGGGTCGCGCGTCATTTAGCTTACCATTGAGGCAAGAGTTGCCCCTGCCCACGACAACGGATGGCGGGCTCATTGGCGCCATCGGCGCAGCTCTTGCTTGTAACGGTGCCTTCTAGGTAAGACGCGGCTGCTGTGCGATCGAGGTAAGACACGACTGGTGTCGTTTGGTTCCATGCGGAAGAAAAGTGCGCTTCGCCAGTTCGATGCAGCGGTGGCCGAACAGAGGAAAGGGAGCTCAAGGCATGGGGGGGCATCGGCTGGCTGGCTGGCTGGGCCGGTTCCTACCAGGATTTTGTTGCCTGGCGTGTCGCTTCGCCAGCTCTGGCTCACCACGCATCTGCGCGACACGCTGCCCACGTCCCCAGCTCCACGCGTCAACACTGCGAGCCTTTCCCAGCCTCCTGTTTTTCGAAGCGGAGCGACGCGTTATCCGCCGACAGTGCGTACTTTGTCGCCAGATCCGCCGCCGCGACAGGTCAAGGCCAACTTCCCGACCGCAGCCGGCTGGCGAGCTAGCTGGACTGGGCTGCCTGGGCGAGCCGGGCCAGGGGCCAGCCGGGGTGGCTGGGTTGATTGGGCCGCGCTGGGTGGCTGGGGTGGGTGGTCGGGCCAGACTGGCTGATTGGGGCGGCTGGTCGGAGGGGCCCGCTGGGAATGCGGTTGGCTGGCCCGGCTGTCTTGGAGCACTGGGTCGGCATAGCTCATCCTTTCCCCTCCTGTCTTCTTGGTCCGTCTGCACCTGTCTGGAATTCAGGTCTCTGGCTGAGGCCCGAGAAAACCACAGCACGCTGGCAAGTCGAATGGTGGCACTGGCAGTGGGGTAGACATGTCAGGCCATTCATTTTCCGCGACCAAAATGTCATCATGCCATCGATGAGTCAGTGAGGCCCTGTTCGCCAGTGGTCGATGTAATCTTTTTTGCATGTCAGGACGTACTTACAGGCAAGCACCCACGAAGATTGGATACGTACCCCTTGCAGTGCATGAACATGAGTGTCCTCCTCCTGCTCCTCCTGCTCCTCCTCCTCGCCCTCCTCCTCCCCTACAAACCTTGTCAGGCGCCTCTGGAACACCCTGAAGCGGGGCCCCGAGGGGACCCATGAGCCCCCGAGAGCGCTCCTGTTGGCTCGGTCGTGACCCTCCATCAAGGTGTGTGCTAAGCCCTGCATCCATCATCTTCTACGCAGGGTGCTGGCTTCGCTTAGCCTCAGTTTTCGACCGGATTGATAGATATTGTTTGGAGCAGCTTGATTCAGATCGCATTGCCAGCACCGCTTCTCCGCCTACTGCTCCTCCAAGCTTCATGAATTCAGCCGGGGCATCGTTGAGCCACCGTGCAATATTCGGTTTCCAGGCTTTGTGCAGGTTGAATCGGGAGAGATGCTCTCCAGGCTACTCGTCTGCAAGTTGTGCGGGGCATCCGCGCATCAGGCGGCACGGGGCCTCCTGGCGCCAGGGTTCAAGGCCCAGACCATCCAGATCTCAAGGTACAACGTTTCGAGGACACGTCGCGGCTTAGTTCCTGGCCACACCTCGGGAAGAGCCATCATCGGCCCTGCCGTCGGGCCGTCGGTTGAGATCAAAGCTGTCCGAGGTCCTCTGCTCGAGTGCGGGGAGGAATCGGACAGCGAGGCTGTAGGGTCATCCGCTTCGGCCGACGCGGTTACGGAACGGATCTCCAGCGTGGTGGGCTCGCCCGCCTTGTTTTGACACATCCCGAGTCGCCCAATTGTACGGCTTCAGTTCGCCTGAGGCGCTGGTGTAAGAAGAAAGGACCCAAGGCCAGCGTGAGGGAGTCGACACTGTGTGGGTAGGGGAGGCCAGCATAGGTTGAGCCCTTCCGTCGTCGCCAGTGTGCGAGGGGCCAATGGACGGCCCTCAACATCAGGACCCTCACGAAACTCAGGACCCTCAACCCCCTCCTCCTCCTCCCCCTGCTCCTCCTCCTCCTCCTCCTCTTCCTCCTCCTCTCCCTCTTCCTTCTTCCTCAGGGCCCTCCTCCTCCTGCTCCTCCTCCTCCTTCTCCTCCTCTCCCTCCTCCCCCTCCCTCCTCCTCCTCCCCCTCCGTCCTCCCGTCCTCCCCCTCGCGCAGACAAGCCCCGCTCTGCGCGCGGCAGGGCCCCCCGCCCTAGGCGGCAGGCCCAGGGTGCCATGGGGCGCGCCGCCCCCCCGCCCCCCCCACTCGGAGGAGGAGCAGGAGGAGCAGGAGGAAAAGGAGGTGGAGCAGAGAGAGGAGGAGGGGAGGAGGGGAGGAGGAGAAGGAGGAGGAGGAGGAGTAGGAGGAGGAGGAGGAGGAGGAGGAGGAGCAGCAGGAGCAGGAGCAGGAGCAGGAGGAGCTGACGGCCAGCCACCTCGGCCGCCGGAGGCCAGCTCCGAGGCCCTGCCCTAGGCATCCTGGATGTGGTCGGGGCAGATGGGGTCGGAGGATCGCGCCGCATCGCCGATGCATCGACGATGCGGCTCGATGCGGAGCCCGTTTTCTCAACGCCGACGTCGCCGATATTTCGCCGACGTCGGCGATGCATCGCCGATGCATCGCCCGCCGAAGCATTGACGATGCGGCACGATCCTCCGACCCCATCTACGCGAACCCCATCTAGGAGGCCTCTAGGAGAGGGAGGGTGGGGCGGGACGGGCGGAAGCGGGCATGGGTGCCAGGTCGTACTCCTTCGAAGAAAATATTGCTGGAGCTCCGCGCGGAGTTCCTGGATCGGCGCATGATCCCATACGTGGCGCGCGGAACTCCAACGAGTGTGTGTGTGTGTGTGTGTGTGTGTGTGTGTGTGTGTGTGTGTGTGTGTGTGTGTGTGTGTGTGCGCGCGTGTGTGTGTGTGTGTGTGTGCATGTGTGTGTGTGTGTGTGCGCGTGTGTGTGTGTGTGTGTGTGCGCGTGTGTGTGTGTGTGCGCGTGTGTGTGTGGGTGTGTGGGTGTGTGGGTGTGTGGGTGTGTGGGTGTGTGTGGGTAGGTGGGTGTGTGGGTGTGTGGGTGTGTGGGCGTGGGTGTGCGTGCGCGAGCGGGTGTGGGTGTGGGTGTGGGTGTGTGTGGGGGGGGTGTGGGAGGGGTGGGTGGGTGTGTGTGTGGGGGTGTGGGGGGATCGGGGTGTGGGGGTGTGGGGGTGGGGGTGGAGGTGGGGGTGGGGGTCAAGTTAGCCAGCTTGAACGAGCCAGAGGGCTTCCGTCCACTCCCACCCGCCCTCCCACAAATAAGAAGCAAGTGCGGCGCGTCCGACGCCTGTCGCTCATCTTATATCGTGGGCGGCTAGACGTTCAGCGCGTGACATGAGCTGCGTCCTATTCGTGCCGCGTGTTGAGCAACGCTTACGAGAAACAAGGCCGCGCGCGATGTACGCCGCGCCCCGCTCCGGCCTCTCATGTTACATCGTCGGCGATGACATGTCCAGCGCGCGAGGTGTGCCGCGTCTCATTCCAGCCCCGCGTGTTGTACCACCAATCGTTTTGCTCCTGCCGCGCATGGAGGAGGGGGAGGAAGACGAGGACGAGAGAGGAGGAGAGAGGGAGAGAGGGAGGGAGGGAGAAACTGAGGAAGAAGAGGAGAATGCCTCTTGGGAGTTCGCGCGGCGTCCCATTCCCGCTACGCAATTCGCAGCGCCGACGAGGAGAAAGTACATGCTGGCAGGAAAAACGTCGACGTTGCAGTGTTCTTTGGCACGTAGGACGGGGGGGCCCGCGTAGGGTTGGCCAGGCGTCCGCGCGCAATGTGCGCCGCGTCCCATTCCTGCTACATTCTTCGCAGCGCCGACGACAAGAAAGTCCATGTTGACGAGACAAACGTGGATTTTGTCCCCGGAAAGGGCATCGGCCCAGGGTTCTCTTTTAGTAGGTAAACCTGTCCCCCGGTGCCAACTTGAGGGAGGCCGGCGAATTTTTTCCCTGATAAATAACGAGGTCGAAGGAGGCCGGCGAAATAAAATTTGAGGATGTCTCGAGCGAAACGCTTGTTTTTGAAATCCCGATCGATAAATCACAGGGTGCGGGCCACTTTTTCGTGCGTTGAGGATGTCTCGAGCGAAACGCTTGCTCCGCAGAGTTTGCCGAGGATGTCTCGAGCGAAACGCTTGTTTTGCAGAGCCGACCGCGACGCGGAAAAGCGCCCCGCGCGAAGGAATTTCGATGATGTCTCGACTAATTCCTTTGTTTTTGTACGATTTCCTGGAATTTTGGCAGGATGTCTCGAGCGAAATGCACGACCCCACCCTAGCACGACCATACCCCAGCACGACCACACCCCAGCACGACCAGACCCCAGCACGACCCCACCCCAGCACGACCCCACCCCAGCACGACCATACCCCAGCACGACCACACCCCAGCACGACCCGACCCCAGCACGACCCTACCCCAGCAAGACCACACCCCAGCACGACCACACCCCAGCACGACCTCACCACAGCACGACCACACCCCAGCACGACCACGCCCCAGCACGACCACGCCCCAGCACGACCACGCCCCAGCACGACCACCCCCCAGCACGACCACCCCCCCAGCACGACCACCCCCGAGCACGACCACCCCCCAGCACGACCACACCCCAGCACGACCACTCCCCAGCACGACCACACCCCAGCACGACCACACCCCAGCACGACCACACCCCAGCACGACCACACCCCAGCACGACCACACCCCAGCACGACCCGATCGATAAATCACAGGGTGCGGAGCACCCCAGCACGAACCCACCCCAGCACGACCCCACCCCAGCACGACCCCACCCCAGCACGACCACGCCCCAGCATGACCACACCCCAGCACGACCACACCCCAGCACGACCACTCCCCAGCACGACCCCACCCCAGCACGACCCCACCCTAGCACGACCACACCCCAGCACGACCACACCCCAGCACGACCCCACCCCAGCACGATCACACCCCAGCACGACCCCACCCCAGCAAGACCACACCCCAGCACGACCGCACCCCAGCACGACCTTACCACAGCACGACCACACCCCAGCACGACCACGCCCCAGCACGACCACGCCCCAGCACGACCACGCCCCAGCACGACCACGCCCCAGCACGACCACGCCCCAGCACGACCACCCCCCAGCACGACCACCCCCCAGCACGACCACACCCCAGCACGACCACCCCCCAGCACGACCACACCCCAGCACGACCACACCCCAGCACGACCACGCACCACTCCCCAGCACGACCACACCGCCTTGGTTGAGTGGTTGCCTGTCGTCGTGGAATGTTTCGTGGGGTGTCTCGTGGAATGTTTCGCGGGGTGTCTCGTGAAATGTTTCGTGAGGTGTCTCGTGGAATGTTTCGTGAGGTGTCTCGTGGGCTGTTTCGTGAGGTGTCTCGTGGGATGTGTCGTGAGGTGTTGCCCAGTTGGGTATCATGAAAACGTGTCCATGCTCCACATGTCTATATCCCTTTCCGGGTTCGTGGGTCCATCATGTTTTTTTCCCGGAAAGGGCGTGGGCCCAGGGTTCTCTTTTAGTAGGTAAACCTGTCCCCCGGTGCCAACTTGAGGGAGGCCGGCGAATTTTTTCCCTGATAAATAACGAGCCGGCGAATTGCCGGCGAATTTTTTCCCTGGTAAATAACGAGCCGGCGAATTGCCGGCGAATTTTTTCCATGATAAATAACGAGCCGGCGAATTAAAATTTGAGGATGTCTTGAGCGAAACGCTTGTTTTTGAAATCCCGACCTCACCACACCCCAGCACGACCACACCCCAGCACGACCTCACCACAGCACGACCACACCCCAGCACGACCACGCCCCAGCACGACCACGCCCCAGCACGACCACGCCCCAGCACGACCACGCCCCAGCACGACCACGCCACAGCACGACCACACCCCAGCACGACCACACCCTAGCAAGACCACACCCCACCAGCACGACCACACCCCAGCACGACCTCACCACAGCACGACCACACCCCAGCACGACCACGCCCCAGCACGACCACGCCCCAGCACGACCACGCCCCAGCACGACCACGCCCCAGCACGACCACGCCACAGCACGACCACACCCCAGCACGACCACACCCTAGCAAGACCACACCCCAGCACGACCACCTCACCACAGCACGACCACTCCCCAGCACGACCCCACCCCAGCACGACCACGCCCCAGCACGACCACACCCCAGCACGATCACACCCCAGAACGACCACACCCCAGCACGACCCCACCCAAGCACGACCCCACCCCAGCACGATCACACCTCAGCACGACCACACCCCAGCAGGACCCCACCCCAGCACGACCCCACCCCAGCACGGCCCCACCCCAGCAAGACCACACCCCAGCACGACCACACTCCAGCACGACCTCACCACAGCACGACCACACCCCAGCACGATCACGCCCCAGCACGACCACACCCCAGCACGACCACACCCCAGCACGACCACACCCAAGCAAGACCACACCCCAGCACGACCACACCCCAGCACGACCTCACCACAGCACGACCACACCCCAGCACGACCACGCCCCAGCACGACCACGCCCCAGCACGACCACGCCCCAGCACGACCACACCCCAGCACGACCACACCCCCAGCACGACCACCCCCCAGCACGACCACCCCCCAGCACGACCACACCCCAGCACGACCACTCCCCAGCACGACCACACCCCAGCACGACCACACCCCAGCACGACCACACCCAGTCGCACCCCCGTGGAATGTTTCGTGGGGTGTCTCGTGGAATGTTTCGTGGGGTGTCTCGTGGAATGTTTCGTGGGGTGTCTCGTGGAATGTTTCGCGGGGTGTCTCGTGGACTGTTTCGTGGGGTGTCTCGTGGAATGTTTCGCGGGGTGTTGCCCCGTGGGTATATCGTGGAAAACGTGCCCATGCTCACATGTCTATCCTTTCCGGGTTCGTGGGTCCATCATGTTTTTGATGGGCAGGACGCGACCACCCGCTTGGGGTTACCCAAGCGGTGTTCATTCCGTCCCATTCCTGCTAACTTTTCGCAACTCGACGGACATGTTGGCGAGGAAAAATTGAGTATGTGTTGTTATTCCCGGAAAGGCGCGGCCCCAGGGTTCTCTTTTAGTATGGAAACATTGTCCCTGGGCGCCAACTTTGGAGGACGGATGACTTGCCGGGGCTCCAAATATCGAGGGTCGAAGGATCGCCTGCGAAATTATTTTTGAGGATGTCTCCAGCGAAACGCATTGTTTTTCAGAATTTGTTGAGAGTTATCGGAGCGAGACGCTGGTTTTGCGGAGTTGGGATCAGATGTCTCCCCCCGATCTCAACGCTTGTTTTCAGAATTTGTGAGGATGTCTCGAGCGAAACGCTTGTTTTGCAGAGCCGACCGCGACGCGGAAAAGCGCCCCGCGCAAAGGATTTTCGATGATGTCTCGACTAATTCGTTTGTTTTTGTACGATTTCCTGGAATTTTGGCAGGATGTCTCGAGCGAAATGCACGACCCCACCCTAGCACGACCATACCCCAGCACGAACACACCCCAGCACGACCAGACCCCAGCACGACCCCACCCCAGCACGACCCCACCCCAGCACGACCATACCCCAGCACGACCACACCCCAGCACGACCCGACCCCAGCACGACCCTACCCCAGCAAGACCACACCCCAGCACGACCACACCCCAGCACGACCTCACCACAGCACGACCACACCCCAGCACGACCACGCCCCAGCACGACCACGCCCCAGCACGACCACGCCCCAGCACGACCACCCCAGCACCACAGCACGCACGACCACCCCCCAGCACTACCACCCCCCAGCACGACCACCCCCCAGCACGACCACACCCCAGCACGACCACTCCCCAGCACGACCACACCCCAGCACGACCACACCCCAGCACGACCACACCCAGTCGCACCCCCGTGGAATGTTTCGTGGCGTGTCTGGTTGAGTGGTTGCCTGTTCGTGGGGTGTCTCGTGGAATGTTTGACGGGGTGTCTCGTGGAATGTTTCGTGAGGTGTCTCGTGGAATGTTTCGTGAGGTGTCTCGTGGGATGTTTCGCGGGGTGTCTCGTGGGATGTTTCGTGACATGTCGCCCAGTTGGGTATCGTGAAAACGTGACCATGCTGCACGTGTCTTTATCCCTTTCCGGGTTCGTGGGTCCATCATGTTTTTGCTGTCGGCCGGCTAGGTGGGGATGTGGGGGTGTTTAATCATTGGAAGTACATATGGGGATGTGGGTGGGTGGGTGGGTGTGGGTGGGTGTGGGTGGGTGTCGGTGGGTGTGGGTGGGTGTGGGGTGGGTGTAGGCGGGTGGGGTGGGTGTGGGTGGGTGTGGGTGTGGGTGGGTGTGGGTGGGTGTGGATGGGTGTGGGGGGGGGGGTGGGGGGTGGGGGTGTGGTGGTGGGTGGGTGTGGTGGTGTGGGTGGGTGGGTGTGGGTGGGGTGGGTGGGTGGGTGTGGGTCTGTGTGGGTGGGTGTGTTGGTGTGTGTGGGTGTGGGTGTGGGGGTGGGTGGGTGTGGGTGGGTGTGGGTGGGTGGGTGTGGTGGGGTGGTGGGTGTGGGTGTGGGTGGGTGTGGGTTGTGGGGTGGGTGGGTGTGGGTGGGTGTGGGTGTGTGTGTGGGTGTGGGGGGTTGTGGGTGTGGTGGGGGCGGGTGTGGGGGTGGGGTGTGGGTGGGGGTGTGGTTGTGGGTGTGGTGTGGGTGTGGGTGTGGGTGTGGGTGTGAGTGTGGGTGTGCGGGTGTGGGTGTCGGTGTGGGTGTTGGTGTGGGTGTGGGGTGTTGGGGGTGGGGGGTGGGTGGGTGAATGGTGTGTGTGTGTGGTGTGTGTGTGTGTCTGTGTGTGTGGTGTGTGTGTGTGCTGTGTCTGTTGTGTGTGTGTGCTGTGTGTGTGCTGCGTGTTGTGTGTGTGTGTTGTGTGATGTGTGCTGTGTGCTGTGTGTCTGTGTCTGTGTGTGTGCCTGTGCGCCTGTGTGTCTGTGTGTCTGTGTTAGTGTATCAGTGTGTCTGTGTGTCTGTGTGTCTGTGTGTGTGTCAGTGTGTCAGTGTGTCTGTGTGTCTGTGTGTCTGTGTGTCTGTGTGTGTGTCTGTGTTTCTGTGTGTCAGCGTGTCTGTGTGTCTGTGTGTCTGTGTGTGTGTGTGCGTCTGTGTGTCCGCGTGTCTGTGTGTCTGTGTACCTGTGTGTCTGTGTGTCGGTGTGTCTGTGTGTCTGTATGTCTGTGTCTGTGTGTGCAATGTGTTCCTTAAACGGTGCTTGCACTTAAGGGTCTCATTTGTTTTCAAGGGAGCTGGGCTCGTGTGGTGCCCTGGCCGGCTTGTCGTGGCCCCGGCGCCGTCCCGTCGCCATTCGTCGCCGCGTGTCGCCCCGGCCAGCGTGCCGTCGCCTCGTCGCCGCCCCGTCGCCGCCCGTCGCCGCCCCGTCGCCGCTCGTCGCCAGTGTGGTCTCCACACAGCACAGCTTTTACCGCAGATGTAGTACGACAGCCTACACCGCATAGGTCCTCCTTTCTACAAGAAGAATAGACTCGATCCCCCCCCCCCGAGTTAACGGTCCCCTTTCGTCGTATTGCAATTTACATATGATTCTGCCCCATCGTCCATCCGAAATCTGAATTCATACTATCCCAGCCCACCCGGTATCGGCCTCCCCGCCATCCTGTTCAAAAAAAGTGCGCGCGCACTCGTTTATCAAAAACCAGAAGTTGTCAAACATCCCTTGTTAAAAAATACCACAAAGTCATCACGCGCGCGTCCATGTCAAAATCGTACCATACATCACTATGTGTGCAAGCATCTCAGCATAAAAACCGAATTAAAACAACGATGGTTTTGCAACGATTCGTTTTGCAAATTTCCTGTTTTGCGCGCTCGTGCTAAAATCATACAAAAACCATGGGATGCTTATGACTTCGGCCAAATCCAGCGATTTCATGTCACCGCGCGGTGCACCCGCGATGCTCCTGTCATGTGCCAAGGGCGCGAATCCCTTGCAAACAAAATACCATGTGGGCCACATGCGCGCACCGCCGCGCGCGCATGATCAGTCTGACGGATGCGTTGAACTTCCGCGCGCGCGGATTTCCTTTTCATCCTTGTCAGCATCACCGCAATCATCCGCCTCATCGACAGATGGACATCAGCATCGCCAGCGTGTTTGCCATCATTGGCGTCGTTATCGTTCGTGCCGGCGCCCCCTTGAACATCGCCGTCGTTGGTGCCACCTTCGTCATTGTCGCAGACGTTGCCGACGTCATCTTGTCATCGCGCACGTCCGGGTACCGTCGATATGCTCACCTTCATCATCGATTCACGGTGGCGAGCATCGGTTGTGAGGATGTTATCATCGATGTCGTCATCGGTGGCGCCGCCGTCTCCCGCATCATGAATTTTGCCGACCAATGTGCGGGTGGGAGGGTCGGATGTTTGCGCGAGCATTGGATATGACGACTTCAAGCTCAGCTGAGTGGATTGCACCGCGTAGATTGCGCCTCAGAGCTTTTACCGCGCAGCTCACATGTCAGAGCTCACACCACATCGGTGGCACCACGCAGCTTGCGCCACATAGCTCGCACTACACAGCTTACGCCACATAGATCGCACCGCGCGGATTGAGCCACATAAGTTGCACGACGTAACTCGCACCCCGTAGTTCGACCGCGTGGATTGCACCACGTCTATTGTACCACGTAGCTTGTACCACATTGTTCAAACCACTTGGGTAAAAACGCTGGCTGCACATATAGTGGGCCACGTAGATTACACCAAGTAGTTCACAGTACATAAATGCACATGGGTTGCACGACGTAGACTGCGCGACTTAGCTCAAACCCCATAGAACGCAGCACATGTATTGCAGCACGCTGATTCCACCACATAGCTCACACCCCAGAGCTTGCAGTACATAGCTTGCACCACACAGCTCGCACCAAATACATTGCAAAACCTGGTACGATTGAAACCACAGTTTGGGGTCCAGGGTGGTCAACATGTTGTTTTCCATCCATATTTGTCGAACTTGTGCTCACACCAGATCTCGCAAACGCAACAGACAGTCGGTTGCCCCTGGCAGGAACTGCCCCCAACGGGGGAGCGGGTTGGCAGAGGGAGGACGCGTTGGGCAGAGAGCTCCGACGCCGCACCTCGTGCTTTTGTTACTGCCTTTGTAGCTGGTGGCAAGGATTGATTCAATGGAGTCAATGGTTCGAATTCCGGATTCAGAAGCAATCGTGTGCTACGACATCTGCGTTTCGGCTTCCTGAGCTCTCAGAGGGCCGCCCCCCCCTTGCCCCCCCCTTCCCAGGGGAGAACATCGGCGCCTTGCCGTGCCTTGCCTCATAGGCGGAAAACAAATACGTACGCGACCTCGCGGACCGGGCCCTTGGGCCACGACCCCGATGCCCAGCCCGGGGCGTCTCCAGGCGACCGCATATCCACAGGGTCGCGCCCCGGAGTCCAGACCGCGAGGGCGTGGATATGGATAGCCGGGCGGGTGGTAATGGGGGGTGGCCCCAATGGCAGGCAGTGGCGAAGCGTCCTGGCTCCCGTATAGCTCGAAATAGTGTTCTAAGAACCTCTTGCGGTCTGCGCGACATGGTCCTAGAACAGTTCTGGCTGAGACTGTCTTGTTTGAGTACGTCGGGTTTTTGCTGTAAGAACATCGTTTTGGTTGTTTGAACAGTTTGTGGTTCTAAGAACACGTCGCGGTAGGCCTATAGGATTGCCGGGACGGTCGGTCCCTGCTCAAAAATGGGAGTGAAGAGAAGGACCTTAGATGGGCCCTTCAGGGCCCCCTCTTGGAGCCAGCAGGTGCCCAAAGGGGGCCCATCGCCAGAAAGAGTTCCGAGCACCAAGAAAGTACCGAAACTGGAGGGTATTCTCGTGTCGGGCCCTGGGAGGCGACACTCGTTCGACATTGTTCCGATACTGTTCTGGGTGCTCGAAGATGTTTCTGGGATGTGGTCAATAAGCGCGATGGAAGCAACATAGCGCTAGGGGGACTCGTGCCTCGGTCTGGCCATCAAGAGGCGCGCTCTCCAGAGAGGGCCTCGCCCTCGCCGGATCGAGGCGGCCGTCCTCTGCTCCGCGGCGGAAGGCCTGCGGAGGGCGGCGGGGCTGGGGATGTCTTGAAGGTGCGCTCGCCAGGAGTGCTCATCTTCCGACTCCCCCTCTTCCCCCTCCTCCTCCCCCTCGGCTCTTCTTCTTCCTCCTCCTCCTCCTCCTCCTCCTCCTCGCATAGATGCCAGGATAGGGGGTGGAAGAGGAGAGTCACCACCCACCAAACCACCCCAACCCAACCCGAAGGCCTCAATTAGCCCTCCATTTCCAGTGGGGGGGGCGAGGAACATTGAAAAAAACACATGGAACCCGTACCCCCCCCAACACGAAATTCGGGTCAAGTTTGGGTCTTCGGGTTGCGTTTGGGTGGTCTGGTAGGCTGCCAGAGAGGAGGAAGAGCAGTATGAAGAGGAGGAAGAGGAGGAAAAGGAGGAGGAAATGGAGGAGATTGTCGAGGGGGAGGGGGAATGAGGAGGAGGAACATGAAGATAATGACGAAGAGGAGGAAGAGGATGATTAAGAGGAGGAATAGGAGGATAAGAAGGAGGAGGAGGAGAAGGAGAAGGAGAAGGAGAAGGAGAAGGAGGGGAGGAGCACGGAGGAAGAAAGGAAGAGGAGGAGAAGGAGAGTGGAGGAGGAGGGGAGGAGAACGACAGGAGGGAGGTAGGGAGGCGGGAGGGAGAAGGGAGAGAGGAGGGGTGCAAGGAGGGAGGGTGAGGGAGGAAGGAGTTGGAGGCCTGCAAATGTGCACCAACACCAACACACGGACATGCCTCAACCAGGGGAGGATGATCCTAGAATTCAGTGTTGGTGGTCATATTTCGGCCACCTAGGAAGCCAACATATGACCACCATCACCGAGATTGGGAGAACCTTCACTCGGTGGAGCCACACCGCCGCTGTAGGTGTTGGTGTCAACCACCAGGCCTCCCAATGAGGGGATAGGGAGAGGGGAAGATAAGGATCAGGGGAAGAAGGAAGGGAGGGAGGGCTCACTGTTCACCTGCGGAGCGCTGTCCTGCAGGGCCGCAGGGAGGCCGAACTATGGGCCGTGAGGTCGCACCAGTCCGAGCAGACGATTCTGAGCTGGTTGAACGCACAAGGGAGTGGAGGGTTCCTCCGAAGGGCTTAGGCGACCCGTCCTCCTCCTCCTCCTCCCCCTCCTCCTCCTCCTCAGCTCCTCTTCCTCCTCCTCCTCCTCCTCCTCCTCCTCCCTCCTCCTCCTACTACTCCTCCTCCTCCTCCTCCTCCTCCTCCCTCCTCCTCCTCCTCTATCTCCTCCTCCCTCTCTCCCTCCTCCACCTCGACAAAGCCGTAGCGCAACATAGGTTTGTCACGCCGTACGCGGAGGGGGCCAAACGCCCACCCCCCCACGACTCCTTAGAGCATGTGAGCCGCAACACCGCCGACGGGGCTCGAGAGAGAACGAAGAGAGAAACAGTGAGAAAAAAGGGAAGGGAAGAGGCGCCGGCCTCACATGTGCCGCACGACGTGCAGCACCGACTCACCGAAGGTGAGCGGCCCCAGGCCCATGCCTACCTGGCCCTTCCAGCGCCAGGTGACACTGGACACCCCCAACGGGCCACCGCGCGGGGCACGCGGTGCGGGAAGGTCATGGGTGTCCAGGCCCACCCCCGCAGACCCCCGCAGACCCCCGACTCGCACATGTGGGAGCCCGCGCCCCCGCGAGGGTCGCCAGCCCGGCGGGGTGGCGGAGGCCGAACTGCGGAGTAGATGAGATCGGATGATCGTGCCGCATCGGCGATGCATCGGCGATGCATCGGCGATGCATCGGCGATGCGGCTCGGTGTGGGGCTCAACTTTCTCCACGCCGACGTCGCCGATGCATCGCTGACGTCGCAAGTGCATCGCCCATGCAACGACGAAACATCGCCGATGTATCGGCCATGCGACGAGATCCTCCGACCCCATCTACTCGGACCCCATATGGGAGGCCTCTAGGTGGAGACCCATGCCAAGAAACACCCTGCTTGTTTCCAGGGTACCCCTGGGTGTCTTGGGTTTCGATGGTTTTGCGATGGAGGGCGTGGCGTTGCCACACCAGAAATCCATGGACGTCCTGGGGTCTCAGGGTCGGGTTTCTTGTGGAAGGCCTCTTTGTGGTCGGGCCACCACTGCATGGACCATCTAACGCACTAGCTTGACCACGGAGGCGAGGCCAAATCGTCGGCACCATTCCGCGCACGAGGCCATGGGCCGGGTGAGCGCACCAGCTGGACCGATTCTGGGGTGCCCGCGGAAGCCGCTCTTGCCCCGGGCCGTTCCTGCGGCGCGGTGCAGAGTCCGCCGCCGCCCTCCCCCTCCCCGACTCCTCGCCGCTTCCCCTCCGCGCTTGCCGGCCGCCGCAGGCGCACAGCATGGTTTCGCACTGCGAAGGCGCAGGATGCCGCGCAGAAGGAGGGGCGGGAGATCCCTCGGCTCTGCTCGCCCAGCAGCTCCAGAACATCCAGAATCCTCAACATGAAGGAAACGAGTCTGGCAAGAAACGGATACTGCGGTTTTTCTCGTAGTTTTCTGCCTCCCCAGGCCCCCGACCCAGTCCCGGGGACAGCCCTGGGGATATCCAGGACCCTGCTTGCCTCCGGGATGCCCTGGGTGTCTCGGTCTTCATGGTTTTGCGATGGAAGGCGTGAGGTTCCCGCACCAAAAATCAAAGGACGTCCTGGTGTCTCAGGGTTGGGTTTCTTGTGGAAGGTTTCCTGTAGTCGAGCTCCTCCTCCTGTAAGTTCCCTGCTCGCAGCTTGCACGAGGGTTGCGCTCAGCCAAAGACCCGGGAGGCGCGACCCTGACGCTCTTCGCGGCTGGGCTCCCCGCTTCGGGCTGCTGCCCGTCCTGGGCACGCTTCCGTTTGGCACCCGTCTTCCCCTCCTTGCGCGCTGGCCAACTCGCTGTTCGGCGCCCCCCGCCTAGCTCGGGGGCGGCAGAGAGGGGGGTGGTGACTAGGGGGGGGTGGATATCATGGCGGGGGCCATGATATCTCCCCAGATTTCATGGCGCCTCTTCTTATTTCATTGCGTCCCTGGCCCCCCCGCTGGGCCGCGCACATGCCGCCGGTCATGATTTGCACCCCCCCCCCTCGTTGACGCCCCCCTCTTTGCCGCCCCCGACCCTCCTTGCGCGCTGGCCAACTCGCTGTTCGGCGCCCCCCGCCCAGCGCTTTCGCTGGTGCAGCCAACTCCGCCTCGCCGCCGACGAGAGCCGACGAAGCAAGGTGTTCGTGTGGCGCTGGGCCTTCGGCGAGGGGGCCCGTGTTCTCGGCCCGCGCTGCCGCGGCTGCCTTTCTTCCGTGCGTACCCTGATGTCCATATGTCGGGCGTGTCCCCCTACAGGGGGATTTTCGACGAAAAATACAAAATACCCAAACATGCACCAAAAAGTTAAAGAAAATACCCCCAAAATAGTCCCCAGATTCTTTGTTGGCTATTCTTTGATTATTTAGGGGGTATTTTTTTTGTTCGTCGAAAATCCCCCTGTAAGGGGACAGGCCCGACTTAAGCGTACCCCCTTGTTCCAGAGGCCTGGTGATCGGACGTCTTGGAAAGGGCCTGTATGGCGCCGCTCAGATTGAACGGTGGTCCCATGGGGAAGTTGAAATCAGGAATTCGGACGTTGTTTGAAGCGGTCGACGCCGAGCCAACGTTTGTTCGAAATCGGGACGCCACGCACTTGCGGCTCTCGTGGGTCATGATCGCCGGCGCGGATCCCAAATAGTGAGCTCCTACAATCTATGCGGCGCAATCTAGGTGGTGCAATCTGGTTGGTGCAATCTAGGTGGTGCAATCCATGGTGCGCAACACAATGCGAAGCAATGCAACGCAATGCAACGCAACGCAAAGCAATACGAAGCAACGCAGTGCGATGGCAAAGAATTGCAACGCAATGCAACGCAATGCAAACCAATGCAAACGAATGCCACGTAAGGCAAACCAGTGCAATGCTATGCAAAGCAATGTACATCAATGCCAAGCAAAGCAGGCAATGCAAACCAACGCACAGCAACACAAACCAATGCAAACACACTAATCGTAACGCAATGCAAAGCAATGCACAGCAATGCAAAGCAGCGCAACGCAATGCAAACCAATGCAAGGAATGCATAACGACGCAAAGCAACGCAGAACAATGCAACGCAGTATGATAGTTGTTTCCTTGTTTTACCGATCGGTGCGGGCCCTCGCACCCCCCCTCCCCCCCCCCCTCACGAAGTAGATCTTGGTTGTTTTCGGCGCCTGTTTCAGGCAGGTGGAGCCTCACCCATAGGACGCATTGCTGCAAACATTCGCACTAAGCAGAGGTCCAGAGCCAGCCCACCCCCCACTCCCCCCTTCCGCCAGATGTCGAAACGCCGAAAAAGAAAACGCTCACAATGCAAAGCTACGCACTGCAATGCCAAAGGATTACTGAAATGCAAAGCAATGCAACGCAACGTACAGCAATGCTATGCGATGCGATGCGATTGACAAGCGATTGCAATGCGATTGCAAAGCGACTACAACGCAGCGCAGCGCAATGCAGAACAATGAGCAATGCAACCAGTGCAAGGCAATGAGATACAATGCACAGCAGCGCGCAGCAATGCAACGCAATGCACGGCAATGCAGAGCAATGCCATCCAAATCAAAGCTACACGGTGCAAGGCAAGGCAGAGCAATGCGAAGGAATGCGAAGGAATGCGGGTACAACGCCATGCAACGCAGTGCAGAGCGATGCAACGAAATGCATAGCGCGTGCCCCGCACGATCAGATCGTGACTAAGGACGGCGGCGACGGGCGGCCACAATCGGAAGCCGGGCAAGGGCTGCTAAATCCGTGACTGCTAAATCGACCTCCTCCTCCTCCTCCTCCTCCTCATCCTCGTCTTCGTCCTTCCGGAAAGAAGCCCGTTGACTGTTTCGCGTGCCGCGCCTCATTCCGGGAAGTTGTTTTTTTCCTTCCGGGAGGGCCGTTTTAGCAGCCACGGTTTTAGCAGCCCTCGCCCAGCTTCCTACACAAGCCTGCTGGAACCGACAACTGGGCCCGGCTCCTCAGAAGAGAATTAAATAACCCCTCATGGCAGGCATCAGTTAGGGAAAATTGCCGTTTCCAGGCGCCCGTTAACACAAGACACCCCTTCTTAAGACCTCTACACTGCTCTTTCTCTTGTAGTGACTTCCCCGGGGCACGACGCCATCAGGAGCGGTGATCTCTGATCGGCGCTCGCGTTGTGGCCGCCCCGGGCACAAGCGGCGGGAGATTATCGGTGCGTGCGCGGACTAGTGCGCTCAGGGGCATTCTTGTGGGGAAAAAACACGATGACCATGATCAAGCGGGATCTTGTCGGCGCCGATCTTGGTCATGGTCCATGTTGGCCGTGCCGATTTCCGAGGATGATCCGCGAACTGTCGATGACCAAGATGGGCGATGACGAATAGTGGTACGTACCGACGTTCCCGCTTCCATTCTTGGCCATGGTAGGGTTTCGTTTTCTTGTATTCCAGCGCTGGTGGGGCGTTCCAGACATGGCGTCGCCTTTGAGCGACCAAAAGCGTGCCGTCTCTTCATCGGCGGAATGCTGGCGGAGGCCGATGAAAGAAGAGTAGCGGCGAATCCATTGGCGGAAGTAAGATTCGGCCCTCCCCACGAGATGCACACCTTATTGGATTCGGGAGATCCAGATCGAAACAGACATCTACGCGTTGGCGGCGGCCCCTCGGATTTAATCATGTCTTGTGATCTAGATTGGCTAGAACTCGCGGTGCGTCGGCCAGGCGTGTCCGAAAAGTGGGCTGACCCGAGCAGCCCGAATAGTCCGAACAGCCCGACTAGGGTCTCGCTGAGGTCAATTCGGGCTCATTCGGGCTGTTCGGGCTAGTCGGGTCAATCGGAAAGTCTCGTGCGCTGGGCCCATTTGGGCTACTCGGGCTGCTCTGCTAAATCGGATTTTCTTGTGCGCCAGGCCCATTCGGGATTCGGGCCATTCCTATTGGGGCTATTCGGGCTATTTGGGTTGTTCTGGCTATTCGGTTTATTCGGGCTACTCGGGCTATTCGGGCTATTTTGGTCAATTGGAATGTCTCGGGCGCTGGGACAACGTGGGCTACTCTTGATACTCGGGCTACTCTGGTCATTCGGCATGTCTCGCCCGTCGGGCCCATTCGGGTTACTCGGGCCACTCGGCGCAAACGGAATGTTTCGCGCGCCAGGCCCATTCGGGCTACTCGGACTATTTGGGTGAATCGGAATGTGTCGCGCGCTGGGCCCATTCAGGCTACTAGGGCTACTCGGGCTACTCGGCTACATCGGAGAGAGCGCGTTTCACGGGCACTTGCCTTGGGAACATTCGGCGGCGCGTTTCGAACCCCGGGATGGCCCCACCCCCCAAACACTCGGCGCCGTCGATCAAAATCAGGGGGACTCCCCTCCCACCCAAAACCCTCCCCTCCCGAAACCCCATTCCCCCCCTCCCCTCCCAGAGGGGGGGGGTTCAAACCCGCCCCCTCCCCCCCCCGCCCTCGGCGCCGGCGCCGGCGCTGGCGACCGCCAGCAGCGCCGACGGCGGGGACGCAGCGACGATGACCAGAGGCAGCCAAAGGGGGGGGGGGGATTCAAACCGAAATGGAACGAATTACAACCGACTCGTCCCAATTCCAACCGTTCGGAGCGAATTGCAACCAGAAATGAGACCAATTCCAACCAGAAATGAGACCAATTCCAACCATGGATGGAATCTTCGGAATTCCTCCGGATTCCTTCGGATTCTTCGGAATTCCTCCGGATTCCTTCGGAGTCTTCGGAATTCCTAAGGATTCCTTCGGATTCTTCGGAATTCCTCAGGATTCCTTCGAAGTCCTCGGAATTCCTGAGGATTCCTTGGGATTCTTGGGAATCCTTCAGGATTCCTTCGGGATCTACAGGATCCT
>CAUYUJ010000781.1:518406-525906 GCA_963575745.1 Prorocentrum cordatum
GAGGGGTGGGGGTGGGGGTCCGGTTCCAAACCCCTCGCCCCTCCAAGCGGCCACAGAACGCGCTCTTTCCTACATCGGGACCCATTCAGGCTACTCGGGCTACTCGGCTCAATCGGAATGTTTCGCGCGCCAGGCCCATGCGGGCTACCCGGGTCAATCGGAATTTTTCGCGCGCCAGGTCCAGTCGGGATTCGAGCTATCCCTATTCGGGTTATTCGTGCTATTTGGGCTACTCGGGCCCATTCGGCGTATTCGGGCTATTCGGTTCAATCGGAATGTCTCGTGCGCTTGGCCCAGTCGGGCTATTCGGGCTACTCGGCTCAAACGGGATGTTTTGTGGGTCGGGCCGTTTTCGGATTCGGGCTATTCCTATTCGGGGCATTCGGGCCCGTTCGGGCTATTCAAGCTATTCGGCTCAATCGGAATGTGTCGCGCGGCGCCAGGCCTATTTGGGCGACTCGGGCTGTTCGAATTCGTGCCACTCGGGCTACCCCGGCCCATTGGAGCTGTTTGGGTTATTCGGGCCCCTCGGGCTCGATCGGAATGTTTTGCGCGCCGGGCCCATTCGGGTGACTCGGGCTGGTCGAAGTCGGGCTATCTGGGGTATTCGGGCTACTCGGGCCCATTCGGGCTATTCGGGTTACTCGGGTTAATCGGGGATGTCTCGTGCGCTGGGCCCATTTGGGTTTTTCGGGCTACTCGGGCTACCCGGCCCAAGCGGGATGGTTCCCGCGTCGGGCCCATTCGGGCTATTCGGGCCATTCTGGCAATTCGGGTTGTACGGGTTTTCGGGCCAATTTGGGCTATTCGGGCCATAGGGGTTATGAGGATTATTGGGGCCGTAGAGGTTCCAGGGGTCATAGGCGTGATAGAAGTTTAAAAGGCTCAGGAGCGGTAGGCGTTATAGTGGCCATGGGGACCATATGGCGTCAGAAGGGCCAGAGGGGGCTTATCGGACTCACAAGGGTTATAGAAATCATAGAGGTGATCAGCAAGGTGATAGTGCTAATTAAAGTTACAAGTTTCCTAAGGGCCATAACGGGTTGTGGGGTCACAGGGGTTCTAGTGGTTTACAGAGGCCATCGATATTATACGGGCTCTGGGGGTTGTTGATGCCATACGGGTGACAGTGGTCATAAGGGGGTATATGGGTCATTGGGTCATACGGGGCTATCGGGCGCAAAGGGTTATAGGGTTAGGGAGGTTCGTGGGGTTATAGGTGTCAGGGGGGGCCGCCGTCGTCGTCAGGGGTCAAAGGTCTTACAGGGGTTCTGGGCATCATACGAGACATAGGTGTTATGCGGTCTGTAGGGCTATCAGGGTTGTAGTGGTCATAGGGGCTATGGGACTCGTAGGACTGCAGAGATCATAGGGTGATAGGGGTGGTCGTGATAATAGAGGGCACAGGGCTCAAATTGGTCATAAAAGGGGTGTAAATGGGTCATACAGGTGTTATGACCAAAAGGGGACATGGAGGTTCTAGAGGCTCTCTGGGATCCTGCTGCTATAGGGGTCAGAGGGGTCATGGGGGGTGTCGGAGTCATAGGGGTCATACGGGTTATCGGGGTTGCAGGGGTTATATCGTTAAAGAGGTTGCAGCGGTTAGGGGGGGTCATGGAGGGCCGTCGTCGTCATTGTCGCCGTGGGGCCCTCTTCGAGGCCTCTTGGGCCGTCCTGAGCTGACGGGGCTGCGCCCTCCCCCCCAGCTCCGGAAAAAACGGGAAGGAGGAACTCGGGAGCCTTGATATTTGGGTCAATGCAAATGGGGGTCAGCCAAAGCGCCGGATCTTGCAGGATCCTGCAGGGCCAGGGTCGCATTGACCAGGGTTTGGGTGCAGGACTGCGCAGGATCTTGCAGGACCCTTCGCATTGACCTGGGCTTGGGTGCAGGATCTTGCAGGACCTCGCAGGATTCTGCAAGGCCTGGCTGACCCGGGTGTAGATTGACCCAGGTCAGAAGACCCTCGAGGAACAATCTGGAGGTAGGACAGGGCTGTGGTGTAAAGGGGTGTAGTGCCAATGCTGGAATGGGCGAGGTAATCTGTCGTAGATGGCATCACCATCTCCACGATTGACACCACACCCCTTTGTGCCACATTCCTTTTCCAACCTCCAAAAACATACAGATATCCTTGAACATGTTTGGCGGAGCTACAACAACACGGCTGGGGGCTCGCAGCAAGAGGCGAGAACGCTCCAAGAGTTCACAGGATTAGGGAGATGAGAAATGACATTTGCATAAAGACCCGAAGGTGCGCGCGGACTCCTTGGATCCGCGCTGAACCCCCCTCCCTGGCGCGCAGAGCGCGCCAGGGGCGGCGCCGGAGGCGCCGCCAGGGGTTCCAGCGCCGATCCGAGAAATCGGCACGGACTTCCGAGTCTTTATTACCAGTGTGAAACATATCCCTATCCCTATGTTTGACATCACCTCATCTCGATGCCGATCTTAAGTATTCCCTCAGTTTCTGAGGGCCTGTCCCTAAGATTGTTCTCGCTTTTTGCTCGCCCATTTTAGGGATAGGGATACGTTCGAGGCTGGCTACTTTACGCCTATGCCATTGCTCGTTCCCCGAAGGATGCTGCGGGAGGCGCCAGGAGGCCCCAGGAAGCACCAGAAGGCTTCTGGAGGGCCCAGGAGGCCAACAGGCAGGCTCCAGAAGGGGCTTCCGGCTTCCCCCTCCCACTTCCTCCTCCCCCTCCTCGTCCTCCTCCTCGTCGTCGTGCTCCTCCTCCTCCTCCTCCCTCTTCTCCTCCTCCTCCTCCTCCTCCTCCTCCCCCTCCTCCTCTACCTCCTCCTCATCATCGTCATCACCATCACCATCATCATCATCATCATCATCATCATCATCATCATCATCATCATCATCATCAGCAGCAGCAGCAG
Organism: Prorocentrum cordatum; assembly: GCA_963575745.1. Taxonomy (NCBI): domain Eukaryota; class Dinophyceae; order Prorocentrales; family Prorocentraceae; genus Prorocentrum; species Prorocentrum cordatum. Next base: position 521,291 of record CAUYUJ010000781.1, read on the forward strand.
CAGCAGCAGCAGCAGCATCACCATCCTCGTCTGGTGCCAGTTCCGGGCGCCCCCTGGTGCAATCTGATTTTCCGTTTGCTACACATCCGCTTGCTCCAGCTATCTGTCCTGAAAAGGACATGTCGTCAGTGGCAGGGCTTCGTTCATGATGGGTGGTCGAGGGATGGTTGCCCGTTTGGCATCGGAGGGGATATAGTGTTCTCACGTTTCCCATCGGTCGCCAGTGATATTGTGCACACTCACGCTGACCATTCGATGCTCGCCAGCGCCTCCTCCTCCTCCTCCTCCTCCTTATCCCTCCTCCTCCTCCTCCTCCTCCTACTCCTCCTCGTCCTTATCCTCATCCTCCTTCCACTTCCTCCTCCTCCTCCTCCTCCTCCTCCTCATCATCATCATCATCATCATCATCATCATCGGCGTCGTCGTCGTGCTACTCCTCCTCCTCCTCCTCCTCCTCCTCCTCCTCCTCCTCCTTCGCCTCCTCCTCCTCTCCCTTCTCCTCCTCCTCATCCTCCTCATCCACCTCCTCCTCCTCTTCCTCCTCGTCCTCCTCCTCCTTCTCCTGCTCCGCCTCCTCCTCTTCCGCCTCCTCCTCCCCCTCCTGTCTCCCCAGACGCTCGCCCCGCCGCAGGAGGGGCTCAAGCGCTCGTGGACGAGAGAGGCTGGCCAAGCGGCTGGCCTCTCCGACGAGCAGCGCGAGGAGCGCATGCGAGAGCGCTTCAGGCCAGAGCTTCGGGAGGAGGGGGGGGTCAAGGGAGGAAAAAGCACCCAGACCCCGACAATTTGCGTTTACTGAGCGGCCCTGGACGTTTACCAAACAGCCTTGCCCTGTTCGACCCCTCTGGGTGCGCTTGCTAAACGGTTTCGCTTGTCGGGGTGCTTCTTCTGGGGGAGGCTTTTCTGCCCTCTATGGGCGGGGCTCGGAGGGCCCGCCGGACGGCAACGGTGCGGACGGGCCTGGCGCACGGCGACGAGCGCTTCGGGACGGAGCTGGCGAGCTGCGACACCGACGGGCGGCGACGGTCTGGGCGGGCGGGCGGGCGGCGGGCGGGGCGGGCAGGGCAAGGGCCGGGGGCCGCGCGGACGGCGAGAGCGCGTCGGGCCCGAGCCAGCGGGGAGCTTTTGGAGGGCGTGGCCGACGGCGACTGCCCGAGGAGGAGCACCCAGCGCTCGCGTCGTGACCGAGAGTCGCGTCGCAAAGACAGAGTCGCGACGGGAGGCTTTTTCCCGGAAAGGACATAGGCCCAGGGTTCTCTTTTAGTTTTGTTCCCCCCGGTTTTGACGGCTGTAGGGCCGGCGAATTTCTTTTGCGATAAATAACGAGGTCGCGTAGGGCCGGCGAATTAAAAATTGAGGATGTCCCTAGCGAAACGCTTGTTCCCGGAAAGGGCAAAGGCCCAGGGTTCTCTTTTAGTAGGTAAACCTGTCCCCCGGTGCCTGCTTGAAGGAGGCCGGCGAATTTTTTCCCTGATAAATAACGAGGTCGAAGGAGGCCGGCGAATTTTTCCCTGATAAATAACGAGCCCGCGAATTAAAATTTGAGGATGTCTCGAGCGAAACGCTTGTTTTTGAGCGCCCGCGAATTAAAATTTGAGGATGTCTCGAGCGAAACGCTTGTTTTTCAGAAAATGGTGAGGATGTCTCGAGCGAAACGCTTGTTTTGTGTTATAGATTGTCCTCTCCTGGGGACCTGAATTCTGAGGACCACCTCCCAGCACGACCACCCCCCCAGCACGACCACCCCCAGCACGACCACCCCCCAGCACGACCACACCCCAGCACGACCACTCCCCAGCACGACCACACCCCAGCACGACCCCACCCCAGCACGACCCCACCCTAGCACGACCACACCCCAGCACGATCACACCCCAGAACGACCACACCCCAGCACGACCCCACCCCAGCACGACCCCACCCCAGCACGACCACACCCCAGCACGACCACACCCCAGCAGGACCCCACCCCAGCACGACCCCACCCCAGCACGGCCCCACCCCAGCAAGACCACACCCCAGCACGACCACACCCCAGCACGACCTCACCACAGCACGACCACACCCCAGCACGATCACGCCCCAGCACGACCACGCCCCAGCACGACCACTCCCCAGCACGACCACCTCCCAGCACGACCACCCCCCCAGCACGACCACCCCCCAGCACGACCACCCCCCAGCACGACCACACCCCAGCACGACCACACCCCAGCACGACACCCACCCCAGCACGACCCCACCCTAGCACGACACACCCCAGCACGATCACACCCCAGAACGACCACACCCCAGCACGACCCCACCAAGCACGACCCCACCCCAGCACGACCACACCCCAGCACGACCACACCCCAGCAGGACCCCACCCGCACGACCCCACCCCAGCACGGCCCCACCCCAGCAAGACCACACCCCAGCACGACCACACCCCAGCACGGCCTCACCACAGCACGACCACTCCCCAGCACGACCACGCCCCAGCACGACCACCCCCAGCACGACCACCCCCCCCAGCACGACCACCCCCCCACGACCACGCACGACCACACCCCAGCACGACCACACCCCAGCACGACCACACCCCAGCACGACCACACCCAGTCGCACCCCCGTGGAATGTTTCGTGGGGTGTCTCGTGGAATGTTTCGTGGGGTGTCTCGTGGAATGTTTCGCGGGGTGTCTCGTGGAACGTTTCGCGAGGTGTCTCGTGGAATGTTTCGCGAGGTGTCTCGTGGGATGTTTCGCGGGGTGTCTCGTGGGATGTTTTGTGAGATGTCGCCCAGTTGGGTATCGTGAAAACGTGACCATGCTGCGCATGTCTATATCCCTTTCCGGGTTCGTGGGTCCATCATGTTTTTCAGAATTTGTTGAGGATGTCTCGAGCGAGACGCTGGTTTTGCAGAGTTGGGGATGTCTCGAGCGAAACGCTTGGTTTCAGAATTTGTTGAGGATGTCTCGAGCGACACGCTGGTTTTGCAGAGCCGACCGCGACACGGAAAAGCGCCCCTCGCGCAGGAATTCTGAGGATGTCTCGCGCGTGCCGCGTCCCGCGCGCGGGTATTTGGATGTCTGGGGATTTTGACAGGATGTCTCGAGCGAAACGCTTGTTTTTCATAATTTGTTGAGGATGTCTCGAGCGAAACGCTGGTTTTGCAAAATTGGAGGATGTCTCGAGCGGTGGCCTTGTGGGGGGCCAGAATTCAAAGGATGTCTCAGGCGAAATGCTTGTTTTCACGTCCCGCTCGCAGGAATTCCGAGGATGTCTCGCGCGTGCAGCGTCCCGCGCGTAGGAATTCAGATGATTTTGACAGGATGTCTCGAGCGAAACGCTTGTCCCCAGCACGTTCCGTAGCGCGTCCCCTTGGCAGGTCCCGCGGTGCGTCCCCATGGCACGTCCCTTGGCACGTCGCTTGGCGCGTCCCTTGAGACGTTCTGCGTCGCGTCCTCCTGGCATGTTCCCCTGTCCATTAGCTCTGGGGCAGCTACTATGTGTTCAGGCAGCTCGAGCTTAAGATCCAGATCAGTTCGGTCAGGACTCGGATGCAAAGGAGGACTCGATCCACGAGGCTATAGAGCACAATCGCGCCATGGCACATCGCAATTCAGCACGGCGCAGCACAGCACTGATTTCGGCACGGTACATCAAGGTCGATACACTCAGCATTGCAACTTGGCACGTTCCTTGGCACGTTCCGTGGGGCGTCCTTTGGCGAGTCCCCCTGGCACGTCGCGTGGCGCGTCCCCTGGCACATCCCGTGGCACATCCATTGGCACGTTCCGTAGCGCGTCCCTTTGGCACGTCCCGCGGTGCGACCCCATGGCACGTCCCCTGGCACGTCGCCTGGCGCATCCCTTGGGACGTTTCGCGGCGCGTCCTCCTGGCATGTTCCCCTGTCCATTAGCTCTGGGGCAGCTACTATGTGTTCAGGCAGCTCGAGCTTAAGATCCAGATCAGTTCGGTCAGGACTCGGATGCAAAGGAGGACTCGATCCACGAGGCTATAGAGCACAGTCGCGCCATGGCACATCGCAATTCAGCACGGCGCAGCACAGCACAGCCCTCGGCAGGGTACATCAAGATCGATACCTTCAGTAATGCATTTGCCCGTCACCCAATCAGGTGTCTTTGAAAACGCTGCCATGTGTTACAGTTTTACATTCCTTTCCGGGTTCGTGGGTCGATCATGTTGGCCGTTCTCGGCCTCTGGGGGCCCTGGCCGGGCCCCGGAGCTGTCCAAGAGCGTCTCGGGCTGAAAAGCCGGGCCCAGGGAAGGCGCCCAGATCCCCGCATGGAAAGAAGGCTAGACGTCGCATGACTGTGAAGGGCACCAGTGTTTGTGCCCTTGCCTCGTTTTCGCTCTTGATCTGGCCTCCTGGGAGGCCCTCGTCTCTACCGCTGGGTTCGCCTCGCAGTTCCTGGTCAGAACGCACCCCGGGGATGTCGTGGGGAGTAGCGGCATCGGGACCCTTTGGTCTCCGCAAGCGGGGGGCAAGAAACGTGGGGGGATCGAGGATTCCAGGAAAGTGCCCCGAAAGTGGCCCTAAAGTGCACCTCCACTGCCACTGTGGGCCCACAAGGTAGGCGCGCGAAAGGTGCATGTTTCTTCGCTCCTCGTT
>CAUYUJ010000781.1:530906-573406 GCA_963575745.1 Prorocentrum cordatum
CGACCACGCCCCAGCACGACCACGCCCCAGCACGACCACGCCCCAGCACGACCACCCCCCAGCACGACCACCCCCCAGCACGACCACCCCCCAGCACGACCACCCCCCAGCACGACCACACCCCAGCACGACCACTCCCCAGCACGACCACACCGCCTTGGTTGAGTGGTTGCCTGTCGTCGTGGAATGTTTCGTGGGGTGTCTCGTGGAATGTTTCGCGGGGTGTCTCGTGAAATGTTTCGTGAGGTGTCTCGTGGAATGTTTCGTGAGGTGTCTCGTGGGCTGTTTCGTGAGGTGTCTCGTGGGATGTTTCGTGAGGTGTTGCCCAGTTGGGTATCATGAAAACGTGTCCATGCTCCACATGTCTATATCCCTTTCCGGGTTCGTGGGTCCATCATGTTGGATACTTTGGGACTATTATTCCCGGAAAGGGCCTGAGCCCAGGGTTCTCTTTTAGTTGGTTTCCCCCCGGTTTTGACGGCTGTAGGGCCGGCGAATTTCTTTTGCGATAAATAACGAGGTCGCGTAGGGCCGGCGAATTAAAAATTGAGGATGTCTCGAGCGAAACGCTTGTTTTTCAGAATTTGTTGAGGATGTCTCGAGCGAGACGCTGGTTTTGCAGAGTTGGGGATGTCTCGAGCGAAACGCTTGGTTTCAGAATTTGTTGAGGATGTCTCGAGCGACACGCTGGTTTTGCAGAGCCGACCGCGACACGGAAAAGCGCCCCTCGCGCAGGAATTCCAAGGATGTCTCGCGCGTGCCGCGTCCCGCGCGCGGGTATTTGGATTTCTTGGATTTTGACAGGATGTCTCGAGCGAAACGCTTGTTTTTCATAATTTGTTGAGGATGTCTCGAGCGAAACGCTGGTTTTGCAAAATTGGAGGATGTCTCGAGCGGTGGCCTCGTGGGGGGCCAGAATTCAAAGGATGTCTCAGGCGAAATGCTTGTTTTCACGTCCCGCTCGCAGGAATTCCGAGGATGTCTCGCGCGTGCAGCGTCCCGCGCGTAGGAATTCAGATGATTTTGACAGGATGTCTCGAGCGAAACGCTTGTCCCCAGCACGTTCCGTAGCGCGTCCCCTTGGCAGGTCCCGCGATGCGTCCCCATGGCTCGTCCCTTGGCACGTCGCTTGGCGCGTCCCTTGAGACGTTCTGCGTCGCGTCCTCCTGGCATGTTCCCCTGTCCATTAGCTCTGGGGCAGCTACTATGTGTTCAGGCAGCTCGAGCTTAAGATCCAGATCAGTTCGGTCAGGACTCGGATGCAAAGGAGGACTCGATCCACGAGGCTATAGAGCACAATCGCGCCATGGCACATCGCAATTCAGCACGGCGCAGCACAGCACTGATTTCGGCACGGTACATCAAGGTCGATGCACTCAGCATTGCAACTTGGCACGTTCCTTGGCACGTTCCGTGGGGCGTCCTTTGGCGAGTCCCCCTGGCACGTCGCGTCGCGCGTCCCCTGGCACATCCCGTGGCACATCCATTGGCACGTTCCGTAGCGCGTCCCCTTGGCACGTCCCGCGGTGCGACCCCATGGCACGTCCCCTGGCACGTCGCCTGGCGCATCCCTTGGGACGTTTCGCGGCGCGTCCTCCTGGCATGTTCCCCTGTCCATTAGCTCTGGGGCAGCTACTATGTGTTCAGGCAGCTCGAGCTTAAGATCCAGATCAGTTCGGTCAGGACTCGGATGCAAAGGAGGACTCGATCCACGAGGCTATAGAGCACAGTCGCGCCATGGCACATCGCAATTCAGCACGGCGCAGCACAGCACAGCCCTCGGCAGGGTACATCAAGATCGATACCTTCAGCATTGCACTTGCCCGTCACCCAATCAGGTGTCTTTGAAAACGTTGCCATGCGTTACATGTCTAGATTCCTTTCCGGGTTCGTGGGTCGATCATGTTTTGAAATGATGGCATTTCCTTATTGGTGCCTGCACTGATCTTGGTATAGGGGTCGGATTATGCGCCGTGATCGCCCATGTAGTCCCTCCCGCAGGGTCGTGAGCTCATTTGGCCTGTGTGCGGGGTCCTGCGCCAGCGTCGCCCATGGGGCCCCAGGTGATCTAGGAGGAGGAGGGGGAGGAGGAAGAGGAGGAGGATGAGGAGGAAGAAGGAGGAGGAGGAGGAGGAGAAGAAGGAGGAGGAGGAGGAGGAGGAGGGGGAGGGGAAAGAGAAAGGGGAAAGAGAAGGAGGAGGAGGAGGAGGAGGAGGAGGAAGAAGAGGAGGAGTGAGAAGGATGAGGCCGCCCAGGCAGAATCGCGGCCCCAACGTGTGCTCCAGCACCCCCCCTTCAGGCCACTTTGGCACGGGGAAGCAGAGCGACTACCACTTCATCGACCGCATTCACAGCTCAAAGTTGATGGCGGCCCTCGACCAGCTGTCCAAGGAGGCCTCCGGCCGGCCGGTGGGGAAGGTCGGGGCGGAAGGTTTGGGCGGGCGAGTTTGGAGCGGGGGGCGGAGTGTGGGGGAAGGAGGGAGGGGGGGTGGAAGGGGAGAGGGGGGAAGGCAAGCTAGGTGCGATCGCGCCGTATCTGACATCTTACCCCTCCCACGCATCCCCTTCCCGTTCCGCTCAGGTTTCCCCTTGGCGCGTATCATACCGGACCTGGAATTCCAGAAACGACCCGATCATCGAATGCACAATCGGACACGGGGAGCTGCGTACATTGGAGGAGGAGGTGATGGATGAGCAGGAGAATGAACAGGAGGAAAAGGAGGATGAGGAGGGAAGAGGGTGAGAACGAATAGCAGCATCAGCAGCAGCAGCAGCAATAGCTGGAGCAGAAGGAACGGGAGGAGCAGGATGACCTGGAGAAGGCCGAGAAAGGAGGGGGGCGACAACGATGAGGAACGGTTCGGATCCAGAAAAGGGGCCCGCGCGGGGGCGGGAGTGCCACTCCGAACGACGGGAGCAAAGCGCCCATCCTAAAATGAGGCCCACGCTGCAGCGGCAGCACCATTCCGCAGGACCGAAAACGACCAGAGTGTGTACAACAGCGATGTGAAAGAGCACAGTGAGTACGCGGATGGGGGGCTGGGCTATCCCCGGGCCATCTTCGGGGGCATCCCCGGGCCATCTTCGGGGGAAAGAATTTAGGGGAGGGGAAGGGGGAAGGGGGCGCGGAGGGGAGGGGGGAAGGGGAAGGGGCGGGGACGGGAGAAGGGAGGGGGGGGGGAAGGGAGGGGGGGGGGTGAGGGAGGGGGGGGGAGGAGGGGGAAAGGGAAGCTCGAGCTTAAGACCCATATCAGTTCGGTCAGGATTCGGATGCAAAGGAGGATTCGACCCACAACACTGTAGAGCACACTCGCGGCATGGCAACAACCCAGCCCTCGGCACGGTACATCAAGATCGATACACTCAGCAGTGCAACCTGGCACGTTCCTTGACACGTTCCGTGGCGCGTCCCGTGGCGAGTCTTCCTGGCACGTCGCGCGGCGCGTCCCCTGGCACGGCCCGTGGCACGTCCATTGGCACGTTCTGTAGCGCGTCCCTTTGGCACGTCCCGCGCTGCGTCCCCATAGCACGTGCTCGAGCTGAAGATCCAGATCAGTTCGGTCAGGATTCGGATGCAAAGGAGGACTCAGCCCACAACGCTATAGAGCACACTCCCGGCATGGCACATCGCAATTCAGCACGGCGCAGAACAGCACAGCATTCGGCACGGTATATCAAGATCGATACATTCAGCATCGCGTTTGCCCGTCGCCCAATCAGGTATCTTTGAAACGTTGCCATGCTTTGCGTTCTATATTCCTTTTCCGGTTTCGTGGGTCGATCATGTTGGTTAATCACCCAGGACCCCCCAGAAACGAGGTCTAACAGGGTGTTGATTTGTTGTTTTCCCGGAAAGGGCTCGAGCCCAGGGTTTTCTTTTAGCTGTTTACCCCCGGATTCGACGGCTGTAGGGCCGGCGAAATTATTCTGCGATGAATTACGTGCGGGAGTAGGGCCGGCGGAATTATTTTTGAGGATGTCCCTAGCGAGACGCTTGTTTTTCCCGGAAAGGGCATGGGCCCAGGGTTCTCTTTTAGTAGGTAAACCTGTCCCCCGGTGCCAACTTGAGGGAGGCCGGCGAATTTTTTCCCTGATAAATAACGAGGTCGAAGGAGGCCGGCGAATTAAAATTTGAGGATGTCTCGAGCGAAACGCTTGTTTTTGAAATCCCGATCGATAAATCACAGGGTGCGGGCCACTTTTTCCCGGAAAGGGCGCGGCCCAGGGTTCTCTTTTATAGGTAAACCTAGTCCCCCGGTGCCTGCTTGAAGGAGGCCGGCGAATTTTTTCCCTGATAAATAACGAGCCGGCGAATTGCCGGCGAATTTTTTCCTTGATAAATAACGAGCCGGCGAATTGCCGGCGAATTTTTTCCATGATAAATAACGAGCCGGCGAATTAAAATTTGAGGATGTCTCGAGCGAAACGCTTGTTTTTGAGCGCCGGCGAATTAAAATTTGAGGATGTCTCGAGCGAAACGCTTGTTTTTGAGGCCGGCGAATTAAAATTTGAGGATGTCTCGAGCGAAACGCTTGTTTTGCACTCCCCAGCACGACACCCCAGCACGACCACACCCCAGCAGGACCCCAGCACGACCACACCCCAGCACGACCACACCCCAGCACGACCACACCCCAGCACGACCCCACCCCAGCACGACCACGCCCCAGCACGACCACGCCCCAGCACGACCACGCCCCAGCACGACCACCCCCCAGCACGACCACACCCCCAGCACGACCAGCACGACCACCCCCCAGCACGACCACCCCCAGCACGACCACACCCCAGCACGACCACTCCCCAGCACGACCACACCCCAGCACGACCACACCCCAGCACGACCACACCCCAGCACGACCACACCCCAGCACGACCCCACCCCAAGACCACGCCCAAGAAAGACACACACGAGCACGACCTCACCACAGACCACACCCCAGCACCCAGCCCCAGCCACCACGCCCAGCACGACCTCACCCCAGCACGACCACGCCCACACCAGCACCCACCCCGCACGACCACGCCCCAGACGACCACACCCCAGCACGACCACACCCCAGCACGACCCACCCCAGCACGACCCCACCCCAGCACGACCAGCACGACCAGCACGACCACCCGCACGACCACCCCAGCACGACCCTACCCCAGCAAGACCACACCCCAGCACGACCACACCCCAGCACGACCTCCACAGCACGAGCACGACCACGCCCCAGCACGACCACGCCCCAGCACGACCACGCCCCAGCACGACCACCCCCAGCACGACCACCCCCCTAGCACGACCACCCCCCAGCACGACCACCCCCCAGCACGACCACACCCCAGCACGACCACACCCCCAACACGACCACACCCCAGCACGACCACACCCCAGCACGACCACACCCAGTCGCACCCCCGTGGAATGTTTCGTGGGGTGTCTGGTTGAGTGGTTGCCTGTTCGTGGGGTGTCTCGTGGAATGTTTCACGGGGTGTCTCGTGGAATGTTTCGTGAGGTGTCTCGTGGGTTGTTTCGTGAGGTGTCTCCTGGGATGTTTCGCGAGGTGTCTCGTGGGATGTTTCGTGAGGTGTCTCGTGGGATGTTTCGTGAGGTGTTGCCCCGTTGGGTATCGTGAAAACGTGCCCATGCTCCACATGTCTATATCCCTTTCCGGGTTCGTGGGTCCATCATGTTCGTGTGTTGAGGATGTCTCGAGCGAAACGCTTGCTCCGCAGAGTTTGCCGAGGATGTCTCGAGCGAAACGCTTGTTTTGCAGAGCCGACCGCGACGCGGAAAAGCGCCCCGCGCGAAGGAATTTCGATGATGTCTCGACTAATTCCTTTGTTCCCGGAAAGGGCATCGGCCCAGGGTTCTCTTTTAGTAGGTAAACCTGTCCCCCGGTGCCAACTTGAGGGAGGCCGGCGAATTTTTTCCCTGATAAATAACGAGGTCGAAGGAGGCCGGCGAATTAAAATTTGAGGATGTCTCGAGCGAAACGCTTGTTTTTCAGAATTTTTTGAGGATGTCTCGAGCGAAACGCTGGTTTTGCAGAGTTGGGGATGTCTCGAGCGAAACGCTTGCTCCGCAGAGTTTTGCCGAGGATGTCTCGAGCGAAACGCTGGTTTTGCAGAGCCGACCGCGACGCGGAAAAGCGCCCCGCGCGAAGGAATTTCGATGATGTCTCGACTAATTCCTTTGTTTTTGTACGATTTCCTGGAATTTTGGCAGGATGTCTCGAGCGAAATGCACGACCCCACCCTAGCACGACCATACCCCAGCACGACCACACCCCAGCACGACCAGACCCCAGCACGACCCCACCCCAGCACGACCCCACCCCAGCACGACCATACCCCAGCACGACCACACCCCAGCACGACCCGACCCCAGCACGACCCTACCCCAGCAAGACCACACCCCAGCACGACCACACCCCAGCACGACCTCACCACAGCACGACCACACCCCAGCACGACCACGCCCCAGCACGACCACGCCCCAGCACGACCCGCCCCAGCACCCCCCAGCGACGACCACCCCCCAGCACGACCCCCCAGCCGACGCACGACCACACCCCAGCACGACCACACCCCAGCACGACCACACCCCAGCACGACCACACCCCAGCACGACCCGATCGATAAATCACAGGGTGCGGAGCACCCCAGCACGAACCCACCCCAGCACGACCCCACCCCAGCACGACCCCACCCCAGCACGACCACGCCCCAGCATGACCACACCCCAGCACGACCACACCCCAGCACGACCACTCCCCAGCACGACCCCACCCCAGCACGACCCCACCCTAGCACGACCACACCCCAGCACGACCACACCCCAGCACGACCCCACCCCAGCACGATCACACCCCAGCACGACCCCACCCCAGCAAGACCACACCCCAGCACGACCGCACCCCAGCACGACCTTACCACAGCACGACCACACCCCAGCACGACCACGCCCCAGCACGACCACGCCCCAGCACGACCACGCCCCAGCACGACCACGCCCCAGCACGACCACCCCCCAGCACGACCACCCCCCCAGCACGACCACCCCCCAGCACGACCACCCCCCAGCACGACCACACCCCAGCACGACCACTCCCCAGCACGACCACACCGCCTTGGTTGAGTGGTTGCCTGTCGTCGTGGAATGTTTCGTGGGGTGTCTCGTGGAATGTTTCGCGGGGTGTCTCGTGAAATGTTTCGTGAGGTGTCTCGTGGAATGTTTCGTGAGGTGTCTCGTGGGCTGTTTCGTGAGGTGTCTCGTGGGATGTTTCGTGAGGTGTTGCCCAGTTGGGTATCATGAAAACGTGTCCATGCTCCACATGTCTATATCCCTTTCCGGGTTCGTGGGTCCATCATGTTCAGATTTTTGAGGATGTCTCGAGCGAAACGCTGGTTTTGCAGAGTTGGGGATGTCTCGAGCGAAACGCTTGTTTTCAGAATTTGTTGAGGATGTCTCGAGCGAAACGCTGGTTTTGCAGAGCCGACCGCGACGCGGAAAAGCGCCCCTCGCGCAGGAATTCCGATGATGTTTCGCGCGTGCCGCGTCCCGCGCGCATGAATTTCGAGGATGTCTCGACTAATTCGTTTGTTTTGCTAGGATTTCCTTGAATTTGTGCAGAATGTCTCGAGCGAAATGCTTGTCTTTCATAATTTGTTGAAGACGTTTCGAGCGAAACGCTGGTTTTGCAAAATTGGGGGATGTCTCGAGCGGGGACCTCGTGGGGGGCCTCGTGGGGGTCCAGAATTCAGAGGATATCTCAGGCGAAATGGTTGTTTTCACGTCCCGCTCGCAAGAATTCCGAGGTTGTCTCGCGCGTGCCGCGTCCCGCGCGCAGGAATTTTGAGGATGTTGGCAGGATGTCTCGAGCGAAACGCTTGTCCCCAACACGTTCCGTAGCGCGTCCCCTTGGCACGTCCCGCGGTGCGTCCCCATGGCACGTCCCTTGGCACGTCGCTTGGCGGGTCCCTTGAGACGTTCCGCGTCGCGTCCTCCTGGCATGTCCCGTTGTCAATTAGCTCTGGGGCAGCTACTATGTGTTCAGGCAGCTCGAGCTTAAGATCCAGATCAGTTCGGTCAGGACTCGGATGCAAAGAAGGACTCGATCCACGAGGCTATAGAGCACAATCGCGGCATGGCACATCGCAATTCAGCACGGCGCAGCACAGCACAGATTTCGGCACGGTACATCAAGATCGATACACTCAGCATTGCAACTTGGCACGTTCCGTGGGGCGTCCCTTGGCGAGTCCCCCTGGCACGTCGCGTGGCGCGTCCCCTGGCACATCCCGTGGCACATCCATTGGCACGTTCCGTAGCGCGTCCCCTTGGCACGTCCCGCGGTGCGACCCCATGGCACGTCCCCTGGCACGCCGCCTGGCGCCATCCCTTGGGACGTTTCGCGGCGCGTCCTCCTGGCATGTCCCCCTATCCATTAGCTCTTGGGCAGCTACTATGTGTTCAGGCAGCCCGAGCTTAAGATCCAGATCAGTTCGGTCAGGACTCGGATGCAAAAGAGGACTCGATCCACGACGCTATAGAGCACAACCGCGCCATGGCACATCGCAATTCAGCACGGTGCAGCACAGCACAGCCCTCGGCAAGGTACATCAAGATCGATACCTTCAGCATTGCATGTGCCCGTCACCCAATCAGGTGTCTTTGAAAACGCTGCCACGCGTTACGTTTCTATATTCCTTTCCGGGTTCGTGGGTCGATCATGTTTGTTTCGGAAAGGGCGCAGGCCCAGGGTTCTCTTTTAGGGGTTTGCCCCCGGATCTGACGGCTGTAGGGCCGGCGAATTTCTTTTGCGATAAATAACGAGGTCGCGTAGGGCCGGCGAATCGAAATTTGAGGATGTCCCTGGCGAAACGCTTGTTTTTCATAATTTGTTGAGGATGTCTCAAGCAAAACGATTGTTTTGTGTTATAGATTGTCCTCTCCTGGGGACCAGAATTCAGAAGAGCTCTAAAGTGAAATGCTTGTTTTCACGTGCCCAGGTCTTGAGGATGTCTCGAGCGAGACGCTTGGTTTCACGCCTCCAGGTTGCCCAGGCAGAGGTCTAGCGACAGGATTTGCTGAGGATGTCTCGAGCGAGACGCTTGGCTTCACGCGTCCTCGTCGCCCAGGCGGATGTCTAGCATGAGGATGTGTTGACGAAGTCTCGATCGAGATGCTTGTTTGCACGTGTCCAGGTTGCTCAGGCGGATGTCTAGCATGAGAATGTGTTGAGAATGTCTTGAGAGATACGCTTGTTTTCACGTGTCCAGGTCGCCCAGGCGGATGTCTAACATGAAGATGTGTTGAGGATGCCTCGAGCGAGACGTTTGCCTTCACGTGTACAGGTCGCCCAGGCGGATGCCTAGAATGAGGAGGTGTTGAAAACGTCTCCAGCGAAACGCTTGTTTTCACGTGCCCAGGTCACCAAAGCGGACGTCTCACATGAAGGTGTGTTGAGGATGTCTCGAGCGAACCACTTGTTTTCACGTGCCCAGGTCGCTCAGGCGGATGTCTAGCATGAGAATGTGTTGAGGATGTGTTGAGCGAAACGCTTGTTTTCACGTGCCCAGGTCGCTCAGGCGGATGTCTAGCATGAGGACTTTGACAGGATGTCTCGAGCGAAACGCTTGTCCCTAGCACGTTCCGTAGCGCGTCCCCTTGGCACGTCCCGCGGTGCGTCCCCTTGGCACGTCCCCTGGCACGTCGCTTTGCGTCCCTTGAGACGTTCCGCGGCGCGTCCTCCTGGCATGTCCCCCTGTCAATTAGCTCTGTGGCAGCTACTATGTGCTTAGGCAGCTCGAGCTTAAGATCCAGATCAGTTCGGTCAGGACTCGGATGCGAAGGGGGTCTCTATCCACAACGCTATAGAGCACAGTCGCGGCATTGCACATCGCAATTCAGCACGGCGCAGAACAGCACAGCATTCGGCACGGTACATCAAGATCGATACATTCAGCATTGCAACTTGGCACGTTCCTTGGCACGTTCCGTGGGGCGTCCCTTGTCGAGTCCCCCTGGCACGTCGCGTGGCGCGTCCCCTGGCGCATCCCGTGGCACATCCATTGGCACGTTCCGTAGCGCGTCCCCTTGGCACGTCCCGCGGTGCGACCCCATGGCACGTCCCATGGCACGTCGCCTGGCGCGTCCCTTGGGACGTTTCGCGGCGCGTCCTTCTGGCATATCCCCATGTCAATTAGCTCTGCGGCAGCTACTGTGTGTTCAGGCAGCCCGAGCTTAAGATCCAGATCAGTTCGGTCAGGACTCGGATGCAAAGGAGGACAGGATCCACAACGCTATAGGGCACAATCTCGACATGGCACATCGCAATTCAATTCAGCACGGCGCAGCGCAGCACAGCCCTTGGCACGGTGCATCAAGATCGATACACTCCGCATTGCATTTGCCCGTCACCCAATCAGGTGTCTTTGAAAACGCTGCCACGCGTTACATTTCTATATTCCTTTCCGGGTTCGTGGGTCGATCATGTTCTGGCTTCTGCGGCGCTGCAGGGCGCCCCGACAAGGCTCAGGAGCGCCCCAGGACGGCCCAACCGTACGCTTAAGTCGGGCATGTCCCTCTACAGGAGGAATATCCAAATACTTACAATAATAGGGGAACGATTTGTTTGGCTAGTTATGAAGGTTGTTTGAATACGTGCTGCTTTTCGTCAAATATCCGCCTGTAGGAGTACATGCCCGACCTAACAGTACGTATGTTGATTCTTCGTCGTCTACTGTTCGGCCCCCCATCACCCTGGCACTCCGTGCAGGAGAGAATGTACGGTGAGGGCATTGGATAAGGAACCGATGGATAAGGAATCCAGGGTCTGGAAGCCAGTAGAACCCCAGTCGTTAATTGCCCATGGGTGTTACCGCCGCCCTCATCAGAGAAGGAATCCTCCAGGGTCTGACGCCTCCTGGGCACATTCCTTAACCAACGCCACCACCGTGTAGTTGACTGTGCGGCATCTGGTGCAGGGGACGGGGACGAGCGTTGCGTGCCGCCTCCTTGGCAAGCAGGCAGGCCTGAGCTTCGGCTGAGGGGGCCCCGCCTCACCTGTACGGTGGGGGCGTTGGTGAAGGAATGCGCTCAGGAGGCTGCAGACCCTGGAGGATTCCTTCTCTTATGAGGGCGGCGGTGATATCCATGGCCAAGCCTCGATTGAAGTTCCACCGGCCTCCAGACCCCTATCTAAGGGTTCTTCATCCAATGCCCCCACCGTGCGAACCCTTTTTCCCAGAAAGGGCATAAGCCTAGGGTTCTTTTTTGGTGGGTTTACCTCCGGGTTTGACTTGAGGTGCGCCGGCAAATTTCTTTTGCGATAAATATCGAGGACGAGGTGGGCCGGCGAATTGCAATTTGAGGATGTCTCGAGCGAAACGCTTGTGTTTCAGAAATTATTGAGGACGTCTCGAGCGAAACGCGTGTTTTGTGTTGTAGGATGTCCTCCTCCTGGGGACCAGAATTCAGAGGATCTCTCAAGTGAAATGCTCGTTTTCACGTGCCCAGGTCTTGAGGATGTCTCGAGCGAGACGCTTGGTTTCACGCGTCCAGGTTGCCCAGGCAGATGTCGAGCATGAGGATCGATTGAGAATGTCTCGAGCGAGACGCTTGTTTTCGCGCGTCCAGGTCGCCCAGGCGGATGGCTAGCATGAGGATGTGTTGAGGAAGTCTCGATCGAGACGCTTGTTTGCACGTGTCCAGGTTGCCCAGGCGGATGTCTAGCATGAGGATGTGTTGAGAATGTCTTGAGCGAAACTCTTGTTTTCACGTGTCAAGGTCGCCCAGGCGGATGGCTAAGATGAAGATGTGTTGAGAATGTCTCGAGCGAAACGCTTACTTTCACGTGTCTAGGTCGCCCAGGCGGATGTCTAGCATGAGGAGGTGTTGAGGAAGTCTCGATCGAGACGCTTGTTTGCACGTGCCAAGGTCGCCCAGGCGGACGTCTAAGATGAAGATGTGTTGAGGATGTCTCGAGCCAACCTCTTGTTTTCACGTGTCCACTTCGCCCAGGCGGATGTCTAGCATGAGGACGTGTTGAGGACGTGTTGAGCGAGACGGGGCATGGCACATCGCAATTCAGCACGGCGCAGCACAGCACAGCGTTCGGCACGGTGCATCAAGATCGATACACTCAGCATTGCAACTTGGCATGTTCCCTGGCACGTTCCGCGGCGCGTCCCGTGGCGAGTCCCCCTGGCACGTCGCGCGGCACGTCCCCTGGCACGTCCCGTGGCACGTCCATTGGCACGTTCCGTAGCGCGTCCCTTTGGCACGTCCAGCGATGCGTCCCCATGGCACGTTCCCTGGCTCGTCGCCTGGCTCGTCCCTTGAGACGTTCCGCTGCGCGTCCTCCTGGCATGTCCCCCTGTCAACTAGCTCCGGGGCAGCTATATGTGTCGTGGCAGCTCGAGCTGTTGATCCAGATCAGTTCGGTCAGGACTCGGATGCAAACGAGGACTCGATCCACAACGCTATAGAGCACACTCGCGGCATGGCACATCGCAATTCAGCACCGCGCAGCACAGCACAGTCTTCGGCACGGTGCATTAAGATCTGTACACTCAGCATTGCATGTGTCCGTCGCCCAATCAGTTGTCCTTGAGACGTTGCCATGCTGTACATGTCTAAATTGCGAATGCCTTACGGCCGGTGCCGCCGACCCTGAGAACGACGAAGATGAAAACGAGGGGGGGGGTCAGGGGGAGGAGGATGAGTGGGAGGTGGAGGAAGGATGGAGGAGGTGGATGAGGGAGGAGGAGGGGGGAGAAGGATGTGGAGGAGAAGCAAGAGGAGGAGAAGGAGGCAGAGGAGAGCAGGAGGGGGGGGAGCAGAGGGGGCGGGGAGGAGGAGGAGAAGGAGGAAGAGGAGGAGGAGGCCAGAGGCTTTCTTAGGACAGCCTGGGGCTCTCCTGAGGCCGTCTTGGGCCGTGCAGGGCTCCTCTTGCGCCATGTCGAGGCACTCTTGGAGGCCTCCTGGGCATTTTGGGGCTCTCCTGGGCTGTCTTGGGACAGTTTGGGGGCCCCTTGGGAGCCTCTTGGGCCTTCTTCGGGGCCACTTGGGGGCCTCTTGGGGCTGAGAGCTCGAAATGTCCGTTCGGGTTCCCCGTCTGGGCACTCTCCTGCAGCCGTCTTGGGAGCCTCTTGGGCCGTCTTGGAGGCGTCTTGGGCCGTCTTGGGGCTGTTAGGGGACCCTCTTGGGGGCCTCTTGGGCCGTCTCGGGGCGATCTTGGGGGCCTCTTGGGCCGTCTTAGCGCGTCGGGAAGCGGAAGAGGCAAGGACGCCAAAATCTTTCAAAACTTATGGGAAATCCATGAATTTTGCCTCTTGGGGCTCTCGTGGGAAAGCTCCTGGAGGCCTCTTGGGGCGCTTTGCAGGCCTCTTGGGCCGTCTGGGGGCCGTCAAGGCGTCTTGGACAAATCGTTCGGCGATTCGGGGTTCTCTTGGACTGTCTTTGGGGCCTCTTGGGGCACTCTTGGCCCGTCTTGGGGCTTTTTGGGGCTCCGGGACTCCCGGGGGGGGCGTCTGACCCCCCCCCAGGGACCTCCCCCCCCCCCCGGCGGGGGAGGGATCGAAGGGAAGGGGCTTCCCTTCGACTCAATTACGACGTTGCTCAACTTCGCTTTGGCTGGCGCGCTCAGGAGGTCCCTGGGAAAGGGGGGAGCTTCGACGAGCCCAGGGAAAGGGGGGAGGCAGGGAAAGGGGGCGACAGAGACGACGACCAACGAATGACGGAGATGACGACTTGAACGGATAAGCCCCTCACACACGCCGACAGGGTCGGCGGATTCCTTTCCGGGTTCGTGGGTCGATTATGGTTTGTTTGGGGGGCGTCTTTGGCGTTGCATGGTAGACTTACGTGTGCATATGCATGTGTATCGACATGTGCAGCTACACATATCATGTTCATGCGAGTTAATCGGACCAGTTGTTCTTTCTTGACGCTTGAGGTCTGTTGGTGGAAGGCGTCACCTGCCCGCAGGATCAGACACGCCCCTGGCCCGTCTGGCCAGCGAATTGCCTCCTGTGGGCGCACAGTCGACCGATTTATCTTTACTGCCCCTCGGTAGATTGCGTCCCGAAGATCTCCGAAGCAATGCTTGGCGGCGAAGCTTGGTTTGCCCGCCCACGGGCATGAAGGTTCCACGCTCGTCGCATTGTCAGTCCTGTCTGTGGCGTGTGGGGCGGAGGGAGGCCGTATACACGCTAACGACGATGTAGCTACAATTCGCTGTGTCGTTGTCGTTGGATATATTTGCATGTTGGAGATGTAGGAGAGAGTAGTCCGTGATGTCCTACAAGCTGGTTCCCAACATCACCGTGAAGCAACATCGCCGCTAGCGTGGCCTGATGGAGGGTTTCACGTGCTGGCGTCGGCAGTGCAGGACGCCTGCCCAGCGGCGGCTCGGAACTTTGAGGCAGCTTCTGCCACCGAGCATGCTTGGCTCAGCGGCTCAGCTGCACTGGGACACCTGGAGCGTTCCAGACAGGGCCTCGCCTTCGAGGGCCCAAGGCGTTGTGAGGAGGAGGAGGAGGAGGAGGAGGAGGAGGAGGAGGAGGTGGAGGAGGAGGAGGAGGAGGAGGAGGGAGGAGGAGGAGGAGGAGGAGGAGGAGGAGCACGAGGAGGAGGAGGGGGAGGAGGAGGAGGAGGAGGAGGAGGAGAAGGAGGAGGAGGCCCCTCTTCCGCGGTGGGCGGCGGCGGGAGGCCGGCGGGAGGCGGCGGAAATCCGGCGAGGGCGGCTCCGCCAGCGGAAGCGGGTGGAAGGCCGGCGCAGCGAGCTGGCCGAGGACGACCAGCCCCAGACCCTCGCTGGATTTTCAGGACGGAAGACACACAGACAGACACAATGAATCGTCAATTCCAAGGAAAATATGGGAATAGATGGGAAAAGGAGGGGAAGACAGAAACCCAGATGATATGGGAAAAGATGGGGAATCCTGTTATCTGTGTATTTATTTGTGTGTCCCAGGGCCCCTTCAAATTTCTCGAAACAGAATACGGCATAAACATAAACTTTTGGCGCTCCGCGCGGATTCCTTGGATCCGCGCTCGGCCCCCCCGGCGGCGCCTTCGTCGCCGCCCCTGGCGCGCTCCGCGCGCCTGGGAGGGGGTTCCAGCGCAGATCCAAGAAATCCGCGCGGAGCGCCAAAAGTATATGTGTATGGTGTTTTTGTCGCCTCGGCCACGCGGCAAGAGCTGGTTTCGCCGGCGCTGGTTTCGCCGGCGCTGGTTTCGCCCCGGTTGATGGTTTCGCCAACGGCTGGTTTCGACGGCGCCTGTTTCGTCGGCGCTGGTTTCGTCCCGCTGGTTTCGCCCCGCTGGTTTCGCCGTCGGCTGGTTTCGCTGGCGCTGGTTTCGCCGGCGCTGGTTTTGCCGACGCCGCCGTCGCCGTCGGAGTCGGCGTCGGCGCCGCCGCCGCCACCGTCGTCGTCGTCGTCATCGTCGTCGTCGTCGTCTGCGTCGTCGTCGTCGTCGTAGTCGTCGTCGTCGTCGTCGGGTGTCGGGCGTCGGACCCGAGCGGGCGGGTCGGGTCGGGCGGGCGGACCCTAGCGGACGAGGCGGGTCGGGTCTGGCGGGCGGACCCTAACGGGCGGGTCGGGTCGGGCGGGCGGGACATCAAAGTGCGGGGCGCGCTCGACCGAGCACGCGCGAACCTTAACGGGCGGGTCGGGTCGGGCGGGCGGACCCTAGCTGGCGGGTCGGTTCGATCAGTTTCGCCGACGGCAGCTGGTTTCGCCGACGGCAGCTGGTTTCGCCGACGGCAGCTGGTTTCGCCGACGGAAGCTGGTTTCGCCGGCGACAGCTGTTTCGCCGGGCGGCGAAACCAGCCGGGCGAAACCAGCCGTCGGCGAAACCAGCGGCTGCCGGCCACGCTCCCCGTTTGAGAGCTGCCAGGCCGATCGTGATCATGGCGTTTCCCAGGGAGTCCAAAAGCGAGAGCAAGAAATCCAAGCGCGAGAAATCAGGCCCACACGATGACACCATTCACAACCTCAGACTCTGACAGAGAGCTTCAACACGCAACGGGCATCGTAATTCAACGTTGACAGCGGTAGGACGTCCTATTGTATGTCTTTGTGTTCGACAGTGCCTGAACGAGTGTGGCTCGCTCGTATTATTGTGGATAGTGACTTGGGAGTCGGTTGTTGAGTGGTAGCTTTATACGTATTCATATATGACAATGCGCACCTCCATGAGGGAGCAAAACTCAGGGGCGGTGTGTGTGGGTCGTCCGTGACTTTTCGGGCCGTCTCGCTTGGGGAATCTTCAACAGTTTGACAATCGGGCGCACCCTTCACTCAGATCGCGACGTCACAGTCCAACCTCAAGAATACAAGGGACTCCAATGAGTTCGCACACGGTTCTTGCGAAAAAGGCAGTATCGTTTGAGACATCCCGGCAGCATCGAGCTTCGATGTACAAGACACAACACATGTAACACAACACACACACACACAACATTCGCAACGTAGAGCACACACAGTATACACAATACAGACACACACACACCACGCAGAACACGAACACACACACACACACACACTCGCTCATCACACGAATCACGCACAACACACACAAACCACACAACACAGAAACAACAAAACAGAAAACACCCACACGCGCGCAACACACACACACACACACGGCACACACCCGGAACATCTAGAACATTCACACACACAAACCTTACAGCACGTTGAACACACAACACACATCGCACACACACACACACACACACACACACACACACACACACACACACACACACACGCATTTTCCCGGAAAGGGCCTGGGCCCAGAATTTTTGTTTCAGATGCGATTAATGACGAGGTCGCGTAGGGCCGGAGAAGTAAAAAATTGAGGATGTCCCGAGCGAAACGCTGTTTCTTGAAATTCCGATGGGTAAAACACAAGAGGAAGTACGCATTTTCGCTTGTTGCGGATATCTCGAGCGAATTGCTTGTGATGCATAATTTGTTGAGGATATCTTGAGCGAAATGCTTGTTCTGTGCTATAGATCGTTCCTCCCCTGGGGACCAGAATTCAGAGGATGTCTCATGTGAAATGCTTGTTTTCACGTGCCCAGGTCTTGAGGATGTCTAAAGCGAAACGCGTGGTTTCACGCCTCCAGGTTGCCCAGGCAGATGTCCATCATGAGGATGTGTTGGGGATGTCTCGAGCGAGACGCTTGTTTTCGCGCGTCCAGGTCGTCCAGACAGATGTTTAGCATGAGGATTTGCTGAGGATGTCTCGAGAGAGACGCTTGTGATCGCGTGTTCAGGTCGCCCAGGCGGATGTCCAGCATGAGGATGTGTTGAGGATGTGTTGAGCGCAACGCTTGTTTTCACATGCTCAGGTCGCCCAGGCGGATGTCCAGCATGAGGATGTGTTGAGGATGTGTTGAGCGAAATGCTTGTTGTCACGTGTCCAGGTCATCCAGGCGGATGTCTAACATGAGGATGTGTTGAGGAAATCTCTCGAGAGAGAGCGCTTGCTTTCACGTGTCCAGGTCGCCAAGGCGGATGTCTATTATGAGGATGTGATAAGAAGGTCTTGAGCTAAACGCGTGTTTTCACGTGCCCGGGTCGCCCAGGCGGATGTCTAACATGAAGATGTTCGGAGGATGTCTCGAGCGAACCGCTCGGTTTCGCGTGTCCAGGTCGCCCAGGCGGATGTTTCACGTGAGGAAATCTGTCAGGGTGTCTCGAGCGAGACGCTTGGTTTCACGTGCCCCGATCGCTCAGGCAGATGTCTAGAGGAGGTGTTGAGAATGTCTCGAGCGAGACGCTTGGTGAGACCTTCTCGAGCGAGACGCTTGGTTTCACGTGTCCAGGTCGCCCAGGCGGATGTCTAGCATGAGGATGTGTTGAGAAAGTCTCGAGCGAGACGCTTGGTTTCACGTGTCCAGGTCGCCCGGACGGATGTCTAGCATGCGGATGTGTTGAGGATGTTTCGAGCGGAACGCTTGTCGCAGTAGAGTGCGTCGCAGTCCAACCCCGCCCGTCCGTGGGGCGTCCCCATGGCGCCCTGGCGCGCCCCCTGGTGCGTCGCTTGCGACGTTCAGGCGTGATGTGCCCTGGCACGTCCCCCAGCACGCCACTCGGCGTGGCGCGTTCCCTGGCTCGTCCTTTGTCGCGTTTGTCGCGTTTCATGGCTCGTCCCCAGGCGTTTCCCCTGCCCGTTCCGTGGTGTGCCCTTTGCAACGTCCCTTGGCATTGCGTCCCCTGGCCGCCCAATGGCACGC
Organism: Prorocentrum cordatum; assembly: GCA_963575745.1. NCBI lineage: Eukaryota > Dinophyceae > Prorocentrales > Prorocentraceae > Prorocentrum > Prorocentrum cordatum. The sequence goes on from CAUYUJ010000781.1 coordinate 549,155, forward strand.
GCTTCGGCACGTCCCGTGGCAGGTCCCTGACACGTCCAGGGCACGTCCCCTGATGCGCCCCTTGACACGTCCCGTGGCGCATGCCAACTTGCGCCCCTGGCACATCCTGTAGCGCGTCCGTGAGTCTGTGCCCCGTGTCGTGTCGTTCCTTTTCGGAGGTCGAGTTGATCGAGCGTCCTCCACGTTTCCACTTCAACGAACTCTGGGGCGGCTACTATGTGTTCAGGCAGCTCGATCTTAAGATCCAGATTAGTTCGGTCAGGACTCGAATGCCAAGGAGGAGGTCTCGATCCACAACGCTGTAAAGCACAATCGCGGCATGGCACATCGCAGTCCAGCACGGCACAGCACAGCACAGCCTTGGGCACGGTACACCAAGATCGATACACTCAGCATTGCAATTGCCCGTCGCCCAATTAGGTGTCTTGAAATCGTTGCCATGCTTCGCATTTCCAAATCCCTGTTCCGGATTCGTGGGTCGATCATGTTACATCTAGCGCCCGACAGTGTTCATAGCAGGTGTAGCTCGTGACGTGCCTCTTTGGGCTACCTCTCCATTCTCTCTTCCTCTTCCTCGTCCTCCTCGCCCGCTTTCCTTCCTTGCCCTCCTTCCCGAGGACTCGCCCGGGCAGCATTTGTCACGAGTGGCTCCTTTGATTGGCCGTTGCTTGTCCAGGGGGGGGGAATTTGTCCGCCCCAGCCGGGTGGTGTACAGTGAGCACTTTGAATAAGAAACACTTACTTTTCAAAAGGGGCTCGGTCGTTCCTCAGGCTTGCATGCGTTATTCATCGCCCCTTGTGCTCTATGTATTATTTCTCGTTCCTTATGCGTTTTTCCCTGGAAAAAGGGGCTTCGTTCCGTATCTATCTCTCCTTAGGTCAGGCCGATGATTGTAGTTTCGGTGTCCGCTCCCATTTTCCCCAGCCGCGTGGTGGCGGCCAAGCGTGGCAGGCGCATCTGGGCAGAGCTGCAGGGGACACGACCCGCGAGACCAAAACCCGGACGCACTCTGCACAGCCGGAGGAGGAGGAGAGTGCTGAGGGTGCTGATGACGCGGACGGGTACTCCCCGCTCCCTACCCATCACCCGTCGCGGCACGCCAGGCCACCGAGGCCCAGCCGCGGCCCCAAAGGACCAGCCCAGGAGGGGCCCACAAGGGCCACGGACCCCAGGAGCTGTTGCGCCTGTGGATGTGTAAGTTTCGTTGTGGTGCAAGCCGCGCAGTGCAAATTCACGTGGTGCAAGCTACGTGGTGCAAGGGATCTGGTGCAAGCTGGGAGGCGCCAGCTGGATGGTGCAGAATGCGTGGTGCGAGTTCAGAGGCGCCATCTGCGTGGTGCACGCCAGGCGGTGTGAGCCCTGTGGTGCAAGACTGTGTGGTGCAAGCTACGTTGGGCGGCCACTGGCGGTCACGGGCAGCCACAGGGCGGCCGCCAAAAATCCCTCGGGCTGCCCACCCCGCTGCTCTTGTGAGCCAAGTCGGGTGCCCCGGGTGCGAGCACCGTCCGGGAGCAGCACGGATCGTGCGCTGGGGCCTCGTCCTCTCGGCGCCCCCCGAAGTTCTTCGGCCCCGAGGCGCGCGTCGCCTCTGCTGCTGCCCCGCTTGCTGCGCCTCGTCGCTGGTGGAAGCGTCTTCGAGCGCGCTGCGCGCGGGAGGGCGGGCCCCGTGGGCTCCCGGGGGGGGGGAAGTCGGGAGGGGCCGCCCCCGCAGAGAGCCGTCTCCGCAGAGGCGGGGGCGCGCTTGGGTGGGGCCGCGGGTGCCTCCGGCGTTCCTCCTCGCCGCTCCTGTCCAGGGCCCTCCTCCTCCTCCTCCTCCTCCTCCTCCTCCTCCTCCTCCTCCTCCTCCTCCTCCGCCTCGTCCTCCTCATCCTCCTCCTCCAGTGTTCGTCCTCTCAGGCGCAGTGGTGCAGATGCGCCGATCTGATCGGTAGGTTCATCGAGGCCCATTGCGAAGCGTCCTGCAGAAGGTTCGTGGGCGCAGCGCTGTGAAACGAAGAAGGCCGGCGGAAGGTGGCGGAAACAGAAATTGCTTTCCAAGAGAGGACACTTGATTGGACCCAGGGCTTCCATACTCCGCCATGCGTTCCCAACGTTTCATCTTATGATCTGGTGCAGACCTAATGCTGCGAGTGGTGGGTAGCCCAGGTCGCTTGCGCGAACAAGCCCCTTCGCGACGTTTTCGCCGAGTTCGACCTGGATGGGGATGGCACCTTGGATAGAGAGGATCGGGAACGCGGAACTCGTTGCTGCTGTCGTTCGCTATCATCCTTTTTACGTGTGTTTTGGAAGGTAAAAAAGGATGAGAGAGAGGATGCGAGAGGTAAGGAAGGGAGAGGAGGCGGCGAAGGAAGGCGCACACCCACTACACTCCCGCTTGCAAGAATGATGAGATCGACGTGTTATCCCGAATCCTTGTCGTACTCGTTTTCTCCCTCTCTCGCTGTCGTGCTCGTTTTCTCCCTCTCTCGCTCTCTCTTTCTCTCTCTCTCACTTTCTATGGCTTGCTCGTACCTGCCTCTGCGTGTGTCTCTTTGTGCTCATGCGTTTGCCTGCTTGTGGGACCTCGGTCGCTTGAGGGTCCTTTACTATGCGCAACTTCCAAGATGTCGTGCGCTCCACCGTTTAGATTACGCACTTGTTTGGGGCACAGCCAGGCGCTCGTAGACTTCAAGTGCTAGAGTTGTCGGCCATGCTGCACTTATGCTCGGCACCTGTCGCTCAAAACCAAGCTAGCGCTCGGGCGTTCACAGCTGCAGATACAGCTTGGCACGAGGCGGCGTGGTGAGTCGAGAAGGAGGGGACAGCGAGGTTGTGTTTCTGGCAGCTAGTGGATATGCCCTCGCCACGAGCAGTGGTCTGCCGTCCCTCATCGTCCCACATTTGCGCAATCTCGCGTTCAGACCTGTCTCTGGCATTTCACATTCGCATGTGATCGCGTTCGTTCCGTTTGCGCTGCGAGAGAATAAACAAAAATGACAAACGTCCCAAACTTCGACCCTTCCCTGTCCTCCTCCTCCAGCTTCACTCCGGCTCCGGCCTTCTCTCCGACTCCAGCCCCCAACGGCCCGACTCCGGCTTCTGCCTTCCGCCACTTCCGATCGTTTGCCCACCCTGTCTGTGGCCTCTCACGGCACCGACTCCAGCTACGGTGGGGTCGTTGGTTAAGGAACGTGCACTGGAAGCTTCAGACCCTGGAGGGTTCCTTCTCTGACGAGGGCGGCGGCAACACCCATGGGCAATCCGCGACTGAGCCTCTACTGGCTTCCAGACCCTGGATTCCTTATCCATTGGTTCCTTATCCAATGCCCTCACCGGCGGCGGCGAGGGACCGCGGCCGAGTGGCCCGCGCCGAGCGCGCCGCGGCTGCGCGCGGGGACGGTGGACCCCAGGAGGACGAGCACGGCCTGTTTTGAGGTGCTCGCTCCTGGGGGTCCCGCCCGCGCTGCGCATGACGAATACAAGCAAGGGCGCTTGCGCCCGCGAGTTTTTTTTTTAAATACTCTAAAGATGCCCTCACCGTACGGAGCTGGCCAGCCCCAGCCCGCACACACTTCGAGGAGGAGGAGGAGGAGGAGGAGGAGGAGGAGGAGGAGGAGGCGCCCCGGCGCCTGCCCGCTGCCCCTGCGTGTTTAGGCGCCCACATGCGGGGACTGCTCCGCTCTGCTCCGTGCTCCTCCTCCACTTCTTCCCCCCTCTCTCTCTCTCTCCGTCACGTTCGTCCCCAGTTCTGCCCCACCCTTCTCCATCCTCCATCCTCCCCCGTCCTCGTTCGACCCCTCTCCGTCCTCCTCCTCCGTTCTCCCCTCTTGGGCCTCCGTTTTCTCCTCCTCCCCCGTCTCTCGATTTTGCTCGCTGTAGCGCTCCGTGCAAAAATCCGTCTCCGTCACCGTGTCCGTCTTCTATCCTCCTCTGCATGAGCAGGGGGGCGACGAGACACCCGCCGTCCCCTCACGCGCGGATGGGCCTCTCCCTCTTCCTTCACTGTCCTCCTCCTCCGCCTCTAACAGTTCCCTCCGGCCCCGTCACTTGCTGGTTCACCAGGCTGGGCGTGGTGTCAGGTACAGTGGAAAACCAAGCGAAGAAACACCCTGCTTGCCTCCAGGGTGTCCTGGGTTTCTTGGGTTTCGTTGGTCTTGCTATGGCAAGCGTGACGCTCCCACGCCTCAAAATCAATGGGCGTCCTGGGGTCTCAGGGTTGGGTCTCTTGTGAAAGGTGTCCTGTGGTCGAGCTCCCCCTGTACTACGAGCACTGCGTGTAGTCACCGCAGCCATCTGCGGCTGGCGGCAGCGCGTTCCCTCTCGTGCCGTGGGGAGCAACCCCCGGGCACGGACCTCTTACGGGTGCCAGCGGTCGGGGTCCTCCCGTTCAGGCCTGGCAAGTGCCAGCCACGCGCAGAGGGGGGTGGGGGGAGGGGGGAGGACACCGGATCTCACTGCTTTCTTGGTGCACGTGGGCCTCAGGGAGCTCGTGAAGCAGACATCCAGAGAGCTTGTTTCGGCCGCGAGCGAGGGGGGGAAACGAGGAGGAGAAGGCCTCATTCAGAAGGTGGAGGGACTTCTCAGAAGCCCTCCAGCCTTCTGAGAGCGGGAAAGGCTCAAGAAATTTCTTAGAAGGCTCGGGGACCTCCGAGCCTTCTGAGGAGGCCTTCTCCTCCTTACTCCCCGCCCTCGCTTGCCGCAGATTGTTGCTTGTGTTGAGGTAGTGCGTCTAGGTTTGACATACTGAGCGCAAATTCTTGACGCTCCGCGCTTCCCCACCGGCCCATCCAGAAACATATCGCTAGGCGAGTTGCCTTGAGGGAAGTGTAGAAGCACGCAGCGGAACAACCACCTTGAAAATGCGTTGAATTATGTAACGGATGTTCCCCATGGCGCGGCGGCTTCATTGGGGTCTTCTGGAGTCCTTTTAAGAGTTATCTTGAAACCCTCTCGGGGCGGGGAGGCTATCTTTTGCAACGGGAGGAGAGGGACGAAAGGAGAACGGGAGGAGGAAGATAGGGAGAAGAGGATGGACCAGTAGATGGATCTGCGAGGAAGAAGGGGACGACGATGAAGGCGACTACGACAACGAGGAGTCAACCATGAAACCGTCGCGGAGATTTCACTCCGCGAGCCTCTCGGAAGCTTAATGCAAACCCTTTTGCGAAGATCTTGCAAAGACCCTGCAAAGACCCCTTCAAAGATCCTGTAAAGATTTGCTGCAATGACCCTGCAATGACCCCCAAAGACCCTGCACACCCTGCAATACCCTGCAGTCGAGCCATCTGGAGGCCTCAGAAGGCCATCGGAAGCGAAAGGGCGAGAGCGCAACAACATTGATCCACCTTAGGTTTAGCAATGGTGGTTCCCTTTTGGGGCCCTTTTGGGGCTCGTTTGATGCGCCTTGGGGCACCTTTGGGGGGGTCAAGGTGGCATCTTGGGGCCGTTTTTGGCCCCATGGCTCAAAAAGAGATGCCGGCACCCCCGCCGTCCCTGTCAAAACCATTGCAAGGTGGTCGCGGGGCGCCCGTGCACGCTCCAGATGTGGAGGCAGAGTGCATTCTGTATTGTTTTACCCAACCCTCCTGCGCTGGGTACTCGTTTTGAATAGAGCACTGCGGTCTCCACCTTCCTTCCTTCCCGCCTCCTCCTCCTCTCTTCCCTCTTCCTCTCCTCTCTTGCTTCCCTTCTCCGCCTCTCTTCGCTCCTCCTCTTCTCTCTTGCATCCCTTCTCCTCTTCGCTCCTCCTCTCTTGCTTCCCTTCTCCTCCTCTCTTCGCTCCTCCTCTTCTCTCTTGCCTTTTACGTCATCCCTTTGGGGCTGCGATCTGTGAAACTGTCGCCACTTTCGAGGGCTGCTGGTGGGTCCAGCGGAGTGAGGCACCACGCAGATTCAGATTAGACCTCGCCATCCCTGGGGGGCTGCGATCTGCGAAACTGTCACCACTTTCGAGGGCTGCTGGTGGGTCCAGCGGAGTGAGGCACCACGCAGATTCAGATTAGACCTCGCCATCCCTGGGGGGCTGCGATCTGCGAAACTGTCGTCACTTTCGAGGGCTGCTGGTGGGTCCAGCGGAGTGAGGCACCACGCAGATTCAGATTAGACCTCGACTTTCGAGGGCTGCTGGTGGGTCCAGCGGAGTGAGGCACCACGCAGATTCAGATTAGACCTCGCCGTCCCTGGGGGTTTGCGATCTGCGAAATTGTCGTCACTTTCGAGGGCTGCTGGTGGGTCCAGCGGAGTGAGGCACCACGCAGATTCAGATTAGACCTCGCCGTCCCTGGGGGGCTGCGATCTGCGAAACTGTCGTCACTTTCGAGGGCTGCTGGTGGGTCCAGCGGAGTGAGGCACCACGCAGATTCAGATTAGACCTCGCCATCCCTGGGGGGCTGCGATCTGCTGAGCGGAGTGAGGCACCACGCAGATTCAGATTAGACCTCGCCATCCCTGGGGGGCTGCGATCTGCGAGGGAGGGCTGCTGGTGGGTCCAGCGGAGTGAGGCACCACGCAGATTCAGATTAGACCTCGCCATCCTTGGGGGGCTGCGATCTGCGAAACTGTCGCCACATTCGAGGGCTGAGGGTCCAGCGGAGTGAGGCACCACGCAGATTCAGATTAGACCTCGCCATCCCTGGGGGGCTGCGATCTGCGAAACTGTCACCACTTTCGAGGGCTGCTGGTGGGTCCAGCGGAGTGAGGCACCACGCATATTCAGATTAGACTTCGCCATCCCTGGGGGGCTGCGATCTGCGACACTGTCACCACTTTCGAGGGCTGCTGGTGGGTCCAGCGGAGTGACGCCCTACGGGAATTCAGATTAGACCTCGCCATCCCTGGGGGGCTGCGATCTGTGAAACTGTCGCCGCTTTCGAGGGCTGCTGGGGTGGCCAGCGGAGTGACGTCATACGGGGATTCAGATTAGATCTCGCCATCCCTGGGGGGCTGCGATCTGCGAAAGGCCCACCGGCAGACCTTGCAGAGAAACTGCGGAGGTTCAGTTCCCGCACTGCAACATGCAGGAAGGAGGCAGAGAAGCTGGCGCGCGAGCTAGGTCTCGATCGCTTCCTGCACTAGATATCAACAGGTATGATCCTGTGGACAGGCAGCAGGCATGCGTTGACCGAGCTCCTGCAAAAACGAAACAGTCTCTTGCTTCCTCCCTCCTCTTTCATCATCGCCGCCCTAGTCCTCCTGTCACCTTCTGCATTCATGCTGCTGCTGCTGCGATGGCTCCTCGCCCCTTCCTACTGGGTTCGTCCTTTTCCTGTCCCTCGTTCCCGCCCCCGCTATTGTTTAACGAGCCTTGAGACCTACTCCTCGTCTTATCGATTGCTGTTCTGTGAGTCGTGCAACATTACGCATCCCATGTAGGTCGCACTACACATCGCCGCGCCTGCACTTTCACGGTTCCTGCTAATGTTTCCCTACTCCTCTTGCCACGTGATGCCATCGGGTTGGGTACGTCGCAGGGTAATTTTTAACAGGGGTGGTCGGCCTGCGCGCTGCGAGCGATATGACGGCACCGCCGCCGCCGCTGTCAAAACCAATGCGAAGTGGTCGCGGGGCGCCCGCGCACGCTCCAGATGTGGAGGCAAAGTGCATTATGTATCGTATTTTGGCAGTTGTGGTTGGCTTGCGCGCAGCGAGTAATATGACGGCACCCCCGCTGCCCCTGTCAAAAACCAATGCAAAGTAGTCGCGGGGTTTCCGCGCATGCTCCAGGTAGAAGGGCAAAGTGCATTCCGTATTGTTCCCAACCCTCCTCGGTAGGGTACCCGTTTTGAACAGCATTGTAGTATCCGTCATTCCTCTGTCTCCCGCCTCCCTTCTCCTTTCTCTCCTGCCTCCCAGCTCGTTCCTTCCTGCGTGCCAGCTTGCCTCCTGCTTGGCCATCCCTGAGGGGCTGCGATCTGTGAAACTGTCGCCACTTTCGAGGGTTGCTGGGGGGTCCAGCGGAGCGACGTCTTACCCAGATTCAGCTGAGACCTCGCCATCCAAACTGCTGTCGCCACCTTCGAGGGCTGCTGGGGGTCCAGCGGAGAGACGTCCTACCCAGACTCAAATTGAGACCCTGCCATCCCTGTGTGGTTGCGATCTGCGAAACTTTCGCCGATTTCGAAAGCTGCTAGGGGGGCCGAACGGAGCGACGTCTTACCAAGATTCGGATGATGTCTCGCCATCCTTCGGGGGATGCGATTTGCGAAATTGTCGAAAGTTTCGAGGTCTGCTGGGGGATGCAGCGGAGCGACGTCTTACCCAGATCCAGATGAGACCTCGCCATCCCTGCGGGGTGACGATATGCGACGCTGTCGCCACTTTCGAGGGCTGCCGGGGGGTCCAGCGGAGGGTCGTCCTACCCGGAGTCAAAACAGACCTCGCTGGCTACGATTTGCGAAACCGTCGCCACGGTCGAGGGCAGCTGGGTGGTCCAGCGGAGTGACGTCTTGCGTGGACCACCGGGAGACCTCGCCATCCCTGGGGGCTTCGAGGCTGGCGGGCGAGCTAGCCCTCGCTCGCTTCTTGCGCTAACTCTCAATCAGTTTCTATATTTTTCGAGCGCTGCGGCGACATGGCGCAGGCAACGTTGCATCTTTAGCGTAATACCGACATAAGCAACACTCTTCGGTCTCTTCCCGTCAGTTTCGTCGTCGTCCTCTGCCCCCTGCCACCTTCCTTCAGCTGTTGCCGCGCTGACGGGTCGGCCCCCCACGCGTCCTTTTTCCTGCCCTTCGTTTCCGCCCCAATGTTTTCAAGTTTGTGTCCTCGCTCCTCGTCCTTCTGTTGTTGTCTTATGAACCATTCCACGTGAGCGCACCCCGTTTAACTTGCACAACATATAGCGGCGCCAGCGCTGTCATTGTCCCAGCAAATTTGGGCCAAGTCCGCGTGTCACGTGATGTAACTGGGCTGGGTACGCCACAGGGGCGCAGCGAGCAATATGACGGCACCCCCGCGCCCGCGCATGCTCCATATTTGGAGGCGCAGTGCGTTTTTTTGGGGGGGGGCGGTGGGGGGGCACGTCTCGGGTTGCCACACAGTCGGGTGGGGGACGGGGGGTCTACTTATAAGGAGCAGTGATAAACCCCGTCCCCGAGCTGGGGAAGGAGGGAGCTTCGGGAGCGAAAGGACAGAACTCGTGAAACGACCTACGCCCAGAAGGCCCGGGGGGATGTCAGGAGGAGCCGGCGGCCGCCGTTGCCCGCATAAAATCGCATCCCCCCCCCCCCCGGAAACGCGTTGCTCGAGCAAACGCGTTGCTGCACGGCTTTCGAACACCGCGGGGACGTCCGTGGCCTCGCTTGGCTCGGAGCCGAAACGCACCCGACTTCCTTGGCACAGCGGCTGCACACGACCCAAAGTATCTTGTTGTTGTTGTTGTTGTTGTTGTTGTTGTTGTTGTTGTTGCTGCTGTGCTTGCCGTGGCGTTCGTCCGATTCCCGTGTCGGCTGCGAGCAGCCCACCGGGAGGGTACCAGAGAGCTCCCGCCAGAAACATCTAGACTACATCACGGCACGTTTGCACGAGCGGGGGCCGAGACATCCATCCGATTGGTTCGCCGCCGTTTGCCAACCCACCCTTTCGACGGATCAGCGCAGGGAGGGGCAAGCCGCTGCTCTGACTGGTTGCCTGCCGATCGTTATCTTCGCACGCGACGCTTCGGTGCCGCAGGAGATGAAGATCGGCATGGCGAATTTCGGCGTGTCCGCGAAGATGTGGGAGTTGGACGCCATCATGAGGGCGTTCGACGAGGACGGCAACGGCTCGGTCGACTATGAGGACCCCCAGATCCCTCCCCGTCCTCTTGGGACGGACAGGAGGCGGATGGGGACGGGGGAGAAAGATGAGGAGAAGGAGGAGCAGGAGGAGAGCAGGAGGGGGGAGGAGAAGGGAAGATGATGCGGGCGATGAGGGCGAGGAATGGGGATAAGGGTGAGACGGGGGGCAGAGGGGTGATGGAGGGGGCCGAGGGCGACGACGGGGAGGGGGGGAGGGGGGGGGAGCGGAATGGGGAAGGGTGACGGAGGTTGAAGGCTGAAGGCAGACATGGGATGAAGCAGATGAGCCTGGAGGCTTGAGGAGGCTCGCCCCCCAGGAGTTCGCGGAGATGCTGGAGACGCGCGCCAAGGCTTCCGAGCCGATGGACCAACGGAGATCGTTCCTGAGAAGGCCGGGCCGGGTGGCGAAGCCGCGGGGGCGACAGAGACGGGAAAATGCGTGTCGAGCTGATCCGAGCACAATCCTACATGAAATCGGTGGGCGGGTCCCAGAAAATTGATGGCGGAATCCCCTTCTGGAAGATTGGCCCCTGGGGAGGCCTTGGGGGCCTTTTGTGACCTGTGAGCCTCTTGGGGGGCCTGCGGGGCGGCTCTTGGAGGCGTCTTCTTTGGGGGCTTGCTGGCGGTCTCAAGGACCATCTTGCCAGGGAGGGCTCCTGGGGCCTCTTCGAACTCTCTCTTTGGGATCCCTTTTGGGGTCCTCTCTGGCGCCACTTCATGCTATCACGCCCTCCTGCGGCGATCTACGGAGCGTGGCAGGCCGTCTTGGAGGCTGATCGAAGACGCCTACGGCGAATCACCGCCGCCCCCTGCTCGTGGAATCGCCGATGTGGCCGAACGTCGAACGTCGTGGCCAGAGCTCTGCCAAGCTATCGGTCCACGTGTTCCCCCAGCCGTTGTGGAAGCCCTTCGGGGAACTGCCTCCCGTCGCGGCGCAGCAGGGGCCATCCGCCCGCGCGAGTGGCAACACCCGCGCGAGTGGCAACACCGGGCTGCGGAGTCGCAGCTTGGCCCGCGTGCAAGAGGAACAAAAACGGAGGGGAGAGGGCGGCCGCACTGCGGGGAGCGCGCGGGGGCGGCCAGGCTGGAGGGCTGCCCCTGGCAGCGTTCGTGGGGCGGCATCACGACGCACCCGGGAGAAGACCCACAGCCGCAGTGCGGTCGGAACCCAGCCATCGAGGGGCAGGAGCAGCAGGCGGCCGGCAGGGCAGGGCGCCAGGGCGCTGGGGGCAGCGGCGTGGGCGCACTGCAGCGGGCCGGGGGGGGGAGGGGCACGGTGCGGCCGGCGATGCGGCGGTTGCGGAGAAGGACCCAGGGCAACTGCGGCAGGCGGAGCAGTGGCGCAGCGCAGCTGGGAAGCCAGGCAGTGCAGGCCGCAGGGAGAAGGTGGCGAGGGCGAGCGGTGGAGAAGCGAACGCCAGCTCAAGGCTGGCGCACGGCATCACAGCCTTGGACGTGGCGGAGCCCGGTGCAAGTGGCGCACGGGCGGGGCTCCCACGCGGGGGAGGCGGTGGAGAGGGGCAAGCCTCAACGCGGTGACGGCCAAGAGGGTGCGGCCCACAATACAGGTACCTGCTCGGGCCTTCACTCTGCCGTTCCATGAGCCCCTGGCGGAGCGGCGCTCGATACCAGACCACCACCTTAGCGTTCGTTCTCCGGTTGCTATGGGGAAGTCGCGGCGATCGGATCGACGGGAGGCCACACGGAGACGCTCGTCAGTTTCTTCGTCTGGACATTGGAGGTCGGCCAGCAGGAGCCACGAACCGCGCGGTGCTCGCCAGCCTGAAACGGACATTTCGCGCCAGCTGGAGACCATCACGGGAAACCTCACCTCGCCCAACCAAGTTATGATGCAGAACAGCCAGGATGTGCTAGACTTGCGCAACGCGGCCCAAGGGAGCCTGACCCGTTGTGGTGAGCTTTCGGACCAGATCACGCTCATGGGCCACGACATCCAGCAGCGTCATGCGCAATTGCAGAGCCAGCTCAACCATGCCCTGAAGGAGCAGGACAATAGGTTGGAAGCGATGCGCTAGGACTGTCTTGTCAAGCCTAACGAGGTCTCGACGGACACCAATACCGATAAACCCGTCTTTGAGGTCGCCGTGTTGCTATTGGGAAGCAGCTGGCTGTTATTGCGGCTGCCCAGCGTCCGGCTCAGGAAGATATCTGTCAGCTGCGGTCGTCGCCTACGCCACCATCTTCTCCGCCCCCCCCCGGCTCTTCTTCACCACCTGCCAAACCACCCCAGCCCAACCCGAAGGCTTCAACTTGCCCCCCATTTCCTGTTTGGGGGGGTCGGGGAACATTGAAAAAAAGCACGTGTGGAACCCATACCCCCGCAACCCGAAATTCGAGTCTTCGGGTCAGGTTGGGGTGGTCTGGTATGTAGTCACTTCCGCGCAACCAACGTGAGGTCTGCAAGCTGTTGCTGCCATGCTGTCCTCGCCCTTCTCTTGCTGTTGATCTGCGCGCGGTTGGCGCGGCAGGCGAGGCCGCCTTTGCCCCGCTCCAGGAACGAGCGAGGGAGGAGGAGGAGGAGGAGGAAGAGGAGGGGTAGGAGGAGGAGGAGGAGGAGGAGGAGGAGGAGGAGGAGGAGGAGGAGGAGGAGTTGCCCGCGGATGGAACCTGGGCCACTCCTGACCCTCTGCGCCCTGCCACGCCGCTCGCGCTCCGCCTGCGCCGAGATCTGGATGTTGATTATCGCCAGCCGTTTCTGCCCCTCGGTCGAGTTCGCGCTCGACTGACTGAGCCTGTCCCCCCCGAAGGTTTCGAAGGAGGGGGCGCGGGCCTTGGTGGCTCTGCGCTCATTTCGAGGCGCACCCGCGACCCCGCCCAGGCTGCGAGAGTCAATGTCTTGGAGGGCGGTGCGGCGCAGTGCTCTTGCGAGCGGGGCACATCCGTTGAGTTTGGAAGTCAAGACCACATTGCTCTGATCCAGAGCCCATAGCGAGGCGCGGCGGTGCAGCTGCGCCGCCCCTTTACGCGCTGTGGCTGACTGGAGCCCCTGATTTCCGGGGGCTGCCTGCTGCTGAGCAGGACAATGGGCCCCCTGGTGTTCCCGAGGCATGCTTGTCGCCCCACCCACCCCTCTTTCTCTTTTCCCCTCTCTCTTTGTCTCTCCCTCTCCCTTGTCTCTCGGCGCGTGGACCCGCGGATCTGAGTTCAGTCGCTCGCGCATCGCGGCGCGCCTCAGCGAGATGCCGAAAATATGTTACCTCATGTGGCACGAGCGATACTATTGCAGTACAGGGGACGCACGGACATGAAGGTGACATTGCTGAGCTCGAGCACGAGCTTGATCACCATTCTTTCGGGTGCTCTTTCTTCGGCGACCCCCGCTCGCAAGGGCAGGGTCACCAGGTTTTCTTCGGCGACGCTTCTCTCTCTCTCTGTTCTCTCCCTGGAACACCGCGTCCTGATCGTCGCGGGGGTGCTGAAAAGCGTGCTCCGCGGGCCTCCCGGCAACCTGAGTGCGCGCAGTCTGCACCTCCCGCAAACTCCAGATCCGTCGTCTCTCCCTGAGGGCGTCCTTCCCCGCGCGCACAGCGCGACGGACCGCGGCATCCGCCGGGCGGCTCTGGATACGAGGCGCACGTCCTCTTCGTGGGCGGCCGGCACTCTGCTCTAGTCTTAAGTCGGGCCTGTCCCTCCACAGGGGGAATATTCAAAAATGGTCAAAAAATAGTTTGGGGACTATTTCCTGAGTATTTGTTGACCGTTTTGGAGTATGTTTTGAGTATGTTTTATTTTTCGTTGAAAAACCCCCTGTAGGGGGACACGCCCGAATTAATTCTAGTCGGGAGAGGGAGGGGTCGCGGGGACGGAGGCGGCTGGGCTCCGAGCGGCGCGCTGCAGTCTCGACGCTTCCAGGGATGTTTGCCGCCCTCGACGGAATGGCGCCAGGGCCAGGGCGCTCGGAGGGGCAAGAGGGGCCCGGGAGGAGGAGGAGGAGGAGGAGGAGGAGGAGGAGGAGGAGGAGGAGGAGGGAGGAGGAGGAGAAGGAGGAGGAGGAGGAGGAGGGGCTCGGGCCAGGGCGCTCGCAAGGGGCAAGGGGGGCCAGACGTCCAGGGTCGACTGGATTGAGATTTCCCCCCCTGCCCTTCTTCTAGACCTCGCTATATCTGCGAGTTCGATTGGCATGCTAAGAGCTGACGTGCCCAACGGCCACATACCTGTTCGAGCTGTTCTTGGGTGGTTCCTTCCCAACTCCAGGCAGCCAATCATTCCCCCGAGGACTACTGGGCTTCATGATTTTGGTCAGGCCCTGGAAGGGCTGCGTCTGCAGCTTCCCGGTTCGTGGGGCGTCTGGGCGCAGCTCGAGTTGGCGAAAGTTATGCACTTTGAGGCTGCGGCTGCAGCGAGGACTGCCATTTGTGCGCAGCCCGCCGACAGCACTCGGGAGCGGCACTACTGGGCGATGACTGCGCTATGGGCCTTTCAGCATGGAGCTGCCAAGCGCGCACTTGCCGCTCTTTAGTGACATTCGCGGCCGCATGTTCACTTTTTGATAACGAGTTTCGGTGCGTCAACATTCACGGCGCCTGCCAGCGTGTGTGTTTACTTCTATGAGAAAATACTTGATGCCGAAGAAATAAAGATCCTTCGGCCTTCGGCCAATGATATCCAGAAGCGTTCCATGGCTGCGCGTCTCCCTCGCCGTCATCTCCTTTGGAAGAAATTCCGGCAGCGAGTTGTCTTAGGCTCCGTCTCGGACTCTGATGGGACCCCCTGTGGCTCCTCGTCGGGGTCTGTGAAGGCCCTCTGGTGCCACTGGGCTGAGGTCTTCCAGACTCCCGCGGTGAACCCCGAGCTCTGGGACGAGCTGTCGACCTTCATTCAGGTGTTGGAGGGCCCGCTGGACTCCGATGGGGAGCTCGACTGTGCTACGTGGTACGTGGTGATCTTTATGCCCCCTATCACAGTATCCCTGGCCCGGACGGCATTGCATTCAGAGCGTGAATTACCTACCCCGCTTTCGCTTCCAGGCAAAACCAAGCCATACCACGCGCCTCCTCGTCAAGCGGCCTGACCAGTACAGGCTGCAATTTGGCATCGTTTGGTATCTCTTGGAAGCGAGGGTGGTCAAAAGCGAGGTAGGTTCGTTTTCACCTTATGCATACGCAGTTTGGAAACAACCGCTTGTCTCACGTCTCCTCCACTCGTGCTACCTCACCCCCTTCGCCGACGACACTCGCTCTCCTCCAGAAGGTATGCGAGCTGCAGCCTTCCTGTTTCTGTTGCCCCAGGGCGAGGGCCCCGCTCGTCGCCCCGGCCACGAGCTTACCTTTTTCCGCCGCCCGTGCCAAGCCACTGAAGAGGAGCAATGCGGACGCACAGATTCGCAGCAGCGCGCGTATCCGCCCTGTCGCCGCCAACGCTCGCAGGCTTGCTGGGGCGGAGCAGAAGTGCGCGGCCGGTCGGGACATGGCTGGGAACGTCGCGGGAGCGGAATCCTGGGGCCTCGCCCGCCAGATGCGCGAGGGTACACATGCCCCGCTCCTCCTCGCCGGCTTTGCCGCTGCATTCCCACGCCTTACCCAAGTATGGTTCTTTTTCGTCCCGCGTGCGGTGTGCATCTGCCCGTGCGTGATCAAGTGTTCCCCATGATGTATGAGAGTAACACTGCCACCGTCACCATTGGGGGGCAGAGGTTTGATATCATCGCCATCGAGTCGGGGGTGAAAGAAGGGCGTCCAGTTTCGATGTGCTGCTCGTTCTGGCGATGGATCCATTGCTGCGCTGGCTTCGGCACCGTTGCCCCCTGTATGTGCAAATTAATCTCTCGCATGCAGATGATGACCTGGTTTGCTTGATGAAGGCGGTGGCGGACCTGGGCCCGATTATGCCTGCACTTATGATGCTGGCTGATATGGCCAACTTGCGGTTGAACTTCAAGAAGTGCCAGATTATCCGATGCTGTGGCACTGACAGGCTTCGCCTGA
Source organism: Prorocentrum cordatum (assembly GCA_963575745.1). Classification (NCBI taxonomy): domain Eukaryota; class Dinophyceae; order Prorocentrales; family Prorocentraceae; genus Prorocentrum; species Prorocentrum cordatum. The sequence goes on from CAUYUJ010000781.1 coordinate 564,856, forward strand.
CTGCTGCGTTGGCGAGCTAGCTGCACCCTTTGACACGATCCAAGTTGCGTCCTGGGCTGGTCCTGAGGCCGCTCGCCGAAGCTCTCTGGCTTGAGGGCGCTCGTTCCCGCGGACGCTTTCCAGTCGGCGCCCACCACCGCCCCCCTCCTCCAGAGGCCTCCTAGATGGGGTCCGAGTAGATGGGATCGGAGGATCGCGCCGCATCGCTGATGCAGCGGCGATACATCGAGGATGCATCGGCGATGCATCGGCGGCGTTGGTCGTATCCATTGGGTATTCCCATTGGTCATGAGGCCGCTACCACTGTCTGGCAGTGTTCCTGGGTTCCTGGCCAGGGTGCGCCAGACTCGTCAGCTTGCTTTTGGGCATCGCCCAGTTTGCCGTTGCGTTCCGCGCCACGTGCGCATCCAAGCTTCTGTTCCGACTCCAGCTTTACCCACCGAGAGCTAAACTCACTCACGCACTCCGCGAAAGTGTCATGCCATTCATTTCTGGGCCTCGGGACGCAATATCCTATAGCGTTCCCACGGAGCTGAAAGCGACGGGCTTCGGCACCGACTTCGTAGGGGATGCGCTGTTGCGCGTGCTGCCGCCGTTCGGCATGTCTTGCGCCCTGGCTTCTTGCGCACTGTCTTGGAGGATCTGGATCGGGCTCGGGAAGACCCGAAACGCATCCCTTACAGGTGGCATGTTGGGTGGCATCCGTTTTCTTTCTTGGGCATCTTCGTCGTCTCAGGGACTGGCATTTCGGACTGAACGCGGTCATAGCTTCGGGATCGCCGAACCTTCAGGCCAGGTTGCACACGCACTTTCGGAGACTCCGACGGTCTGGGGCAGCCCGTACCGCACGATTCCAGCGCGCGCGATATTCTTGTCCCGAGGTGCGGCCCTCTCATATCGACAGTAGGTGAGACAGTATTCGCTGCATTTGCAAGTCTACGTCCATGTATCGTGGGATCGCCCCTTTGAGATTGCTCACCTGTTCCTTCTGCACGCCCGCGTTCACTCCCGACCTGCAGGATGTTTGTTCGGCTGAGTGACATCTGATGATACGGACTTAGACTCGCTGTCTCACTACTGTGGTTGTCCTCGGCTGAAGTCCTTACGTGCGAAACCGTGGGAAAGTTCTTTGTGTTTGTCAAGGTGCCGTGAGCCCCCACTGGTTCCCCTCTTGCCTCCTTCTGTTCTCCGATAACCAGTCAGCCTGTTTGAAACGCGCTGCTTACAGTTACGCTTTTCTTGCCGCCCGCAACGCGAGGCGACTCTCGCGTCGTGGGCGTCCCGATCAAGCGTTCGAAGCTCGCCTCCGCGTCACCCCTCGCCGCCACACAGAGCTTGCCGAAGTCTGGTCTGATGCAGGGTTTTGCCGCTCGAGGAGGAGGAGGAGGAGGAGGCGGAGGAGGAGGAGGAGGAGGGGCAGGATAGGAGGAGGAGGAGGATGAGGAAGCGGAGGAGGAGGAGGAGGAGGAGGAGGAGGAGGAGGAGGAGGAGGAGAGGAGGAGAGGAGGGAGGAGGGGGAGGAGGAGGAGGAGGCGCTCTCGCCGACTTCCTGGATGGCGCTGCACGTGCGTGCACCTGGCGCGCCGCGTGGCAGCTGGGAGGCCCCGGCCGAAGGGTCGCAGAGCTCGGGCCGCCCGACAGCGCCAAAATCCTCGACGACGGACGGACTGGAGCAGATCGCTCAGGAGGAGGAGGAGGAGGAGGAAGGAGGAGGAGCGGGAGGAGGAAGAGGAGGAGGAGGGGGGAGGAGAGGAGGAGGAGGTGGAGGAGGAGGGAGGAGGAGGAGAGAGGAGGAGGAGGAGGAGGAGGAGGAGGAGGAGGAGGAGAGGAGGAGGTGAGCGAGAAGGAGGAAGAGGAGGAAGAGGAGGAGGAGGGAGGAGGAGGAGGAGGAGGAGGACTGCTCCGTCGACGGACGGACCGCCTTCACAGCAATCGTGGCGCCAAAATCGCAGGGTTAAGTCGGGCCTGTCCCTCTACATTGGGAATATTCCGAGGGTAGTCCAAGAATTGTCTGGGGACAATGTTTCTACCAGTTTTGACTTTTTGGGCTAGTGTTTGACTATTTGTATTGTTTCGTCCAAAGTCCGCCTGTAAGGGGACATGCCTGACCGAATCGCAGAGCGGATTTCATTTGGAAAACAGTGGGACGGGCCCGGACTGTCCTGGAGAATTGCGTTCCGGATTTCGAAGCGATTTTCATGCGGATTTTTTTTGGCCAGAAATGAAGATTACAGAGAACCCACGTGAAACGCACTTCGTTTTTCACTCGCCGTTTCGGGTTTTTGTATCGACGGGAATCCACGCAGCGCGTCTGCAAGGTCGGTGTAGTGACAACAACAGACTTAAGAAGGTCAGCGTCAACTGACGGGGCGACAAAAAGAGACTTCAAACGGCGCCCAGGAGACGTTCAAAAAGCCTCCCGAGGGGACCTTGTACGATTTCCCCAAAAACAGCCAGGAGGAGGAGGAGGACCAGTGTAAGCCCAAGAGGCATCAGCGATGTTGGAATAAACTCTCCCTCCAAGCTGCCTCTTTATAGGCCCCTAAAAGGGTTCATTTCCACTGGGGAACTGCCTCGTTTGAAAACAGCCGTTTGAAGACCTTGACGCATGCCAAAACATCGTTCTCGAGATTCCAACGCCACTGATCAACCTAACTGTTGCGTGCTGACAATCTTGAGTCGTGCCAGAACGCCCTTCCTTGACTTCAACATCGCGAATCAAAGGAATTCTTGCACACTCCTTAGCACGAGCCCTTCTCAACAACCATTTCTGGTACGCTGAACATCGGATTTCCGTGAATTCCTTGCAGATTAAAAGCAGGAGTGTGCGCGGCGCTAAAGCAAGAAAACACATTTTGAAAAGGAACCACATTTTGAATGTGCCGGCGCTGAGGCGACAGCCACAGTTGAAAAGGAAGGCCCTCAAGCATTGAAGCTCTTGCGAAGTTTTAAGACGAATGTGCGCGGCGCCGGCGTTAAGGCGAGAGCCAAATTTTGAAAAGGAACCGCCCTCAATCATTGAAACTCTTGCGAAGTTTTAAAACGAATGTGCGCGGAGCTACGGCGAGAGCCACATTTTGAAAAGGAACCGCCCTCAAGCATTAAAACTCCTGCTAAGTTTAAAAAACAAACGTGCGCGGCGCTAGGCGAGAGCCACATTTTGAAAAGGAACCGCCCTCAATCCGTGAAACTCTTGCAAATATTTAAAGCGAATGTGCGCGGCGCTGAGGCGAGAGCCACATTTTGTAAACAGCCCGCCCTCCATCTGTGGAACCGTTGTCAGTTTTTGATCTGCAGGGTCGTAAATGGTGAGGAAGTCTCAGGCGAAACGCCCAGACCGCCCTAAAAATTGGCCTCGGGATGCGACAGGGAGAACTTAGAACTTATGTATCAGAAAAGGAATGGAGGAGGAGGAGGAGGAGGAGGAGGAGGAGGAAGAGTAGGAGGAGGACGAGGAGGAGGAGGAGGAGGAGGAGGAGGCGGAACGAGGAGGAGGAGGAGGCGGAGGAGAAAGGAGGAGGAGAAGGAGTAGGAGGAGGAACGAGTAGGATAATGAGGAGGAGGAGGGGGGGAACGAGGAGAAGGAGGAGGAGGAGCAGGAGGAGGAGGAGCGAGGATGGAAGAGCGTGGAGCGAGCTGCGAGGAGCGGGAGGCGGAGGGGGCAGGGGAAGACGAGGAAGCGGCGGAGGAGGAGCGGTGAGCGAGAAGCGATGAACGGGGCGATGATGATGAGGAGTATGAACATGAGGACCAGGATCAGGATCAGGATCAGGATCAGGATCAGGATGATGATGATGATGATGATGATGATGATGATGATGATGATGATGATGATGATGATGATGATGATGATGTGATGGTGATGGTGATGTTGATGATGATGATGCGGCTGATGCTGATGATGGCTATGATGGTGATGGTGATGATGATGATGATGATGATCATCATCATCATCATCATCATCAAGTTGATGTTGCTGCTGATGATGATGATGATGATGATGATGACGATGATGATGATGATGATGATGATGATGATGATGATGATGATGATGATGATGATGATGATGATGATGATGATGATGATGATGATGATGATGAACACGATGGTGATGATGACCCACATTATTGTTGCCGTGCTTTGATTGTTATCAAGGAGCTTGCTGCACCGTTCACGTCAGGTGCCCCAGTTCTCCATGCTTCCCAACGATTGCAGACTTCATCGCGCCTCTCTCGCGTCGGACCCCAGGGCCCGCGATAGGAGGTGTATAGTTCGGGGGCGAGCGGGGTGGCGATGGGGCGCGGCATGTCTGAGCGAGATCCCGGCTTCGGTGTCGTCACCGACCAGCACGCGCATGCAAACGTGTCCCCCTCCACTGCTCCTTTGCCTACGTCCCAGTCACCGTCCCACGTCTTCACCCGCAGTGCTCCACGCTTCATCCTCTTCGCAAGTGTCTGCGTAGCCGCCCGAGGTCGGCCACCGCCGTGGCCGACATTTTCGGAGGCTGGCGTGCTCCCTCTCATCTCGTTGGCCCCGCGCGCACAGATGTCGACTTCTGGCTGCAGGGATCCCCCCCCCCGAAGTGTTTTTTCTTGTCGTTTCGGTCTACCAAGGCAGCAGAGAGGAACCGAGGGAGAAGGGGTGGATGAGGAGGAGGAGGAAGCGGAGGGAGGAGGAGGATGAGGGCGGATGACTACGGGGCGGAGGAGGAGACAAGGAGGATGGGATGTTGGACGGAGAGGGAGAGATAAGGGAGGTGGATGGGGGAACGGGAGGGATGCTATCATTAGTTTCCCTCAGTGCTTCGCCGCATCAATACAGGGAGGGGGTCCGGAGAGGAGGGATTTGTGAGGGAAGGAGGGGTCTCGTTCCAGAGCGGGGGAGGCTGGGATTTAGCACGAGTGACGCATGCACAGAAGACGCTCTCCACTGTATGCATCGTTGATCGTTGCGTATGCGTGTGGCGGATTGAAAAAGGTTCATATGCGTGCGTCTGTGTTTGCCGGATTCATATCCGGGATTTTCCATATGTGCCGGATTCATGTCAGGGATTTTTGATTTGAAGGCGGAACCAACCGTATTCTCACCATTTATCGAACGGATTGCACGTGTGCGGTGAAGGTAAGGAACGACGTCTTCTTGGCAAAGCAGTGCTGGCAGGATGTGTGCTCCATCACCCGTCGCAATTGTGAGCGGTTTGGCCCATGAGGTCCCGTTCGAGACCTCCTCGGCATGCCTAGCAGCTTGGCCCCACAATATGGTTCCCCACTCATGGCTTCCGCGAAACTCTTGTCGGTCCGCCCCCAGAATGGAGCTCCCAGGATCGATTCTGATACGATGCACGCCGGATGCGTACCTCCCCGAGCCATTGTGTGGCTTCGTGCAGCCTCCCGAGGTGGTCCCTTCCATCCTGGGGTCTGAGCAAGCTCGGGGTCTGCTGTCACAGACACTGGCTTCAGGCGCGACTGCATCGCGAGTATGCGCGACCGCCCCCCCCTCGTCCTCTTCGTCCGCTTCGTCCTTTTCGTCCTCTCCATCCTCTTCATCCTCTTCGTCCTCTTCCTCCTTCCCCCCCCCTTCCTCCTCCTCCCCTCCTCCTTCTCCTCCTCTCCTCCTCCTCCTCCTTCTCCTCCTCCCTCTTCCTCCTCCTCCTCCTCTCCTCCTCCTCCTCCTCCTCCTCCTCCTCCTCCCTCCCTCCCTCCCCTCCCCTCCCCTCCCCCTCCCCCCCTCCTCCTCCTCCTCCTCCTCCTCCTCCTCCTCTCCTCCTCCTACCTCCTCCTCCTCCTCCTCCTCCTCCTCCTCTCCCCTCCCCCTTCCCTCCCCCTCCTCCTCCCCCTTTTCCTCCTCCTCCTCCTCCTCCTCCTCCTCCTCCTCCTCCTCCTCCGCAGGCTCTTCAAGCACGGCCTGGTGGAGTCTGGGGCCTACCTTCGGTGCGGGGACCCTGAGGGGTCGTTGTGGCACAGAGCCTATGAATGCCGAGCTTTAAGCGTGCAGCGTAGGTAGGGCGTCTCGGTCTTCTTGCAGCGGACGGCCCGCGGGCTTCGACGAGGGAGAGCGTTTCGCACGTGGCCTCTTCCCGAGCCCCGCGGTCTTGTTGGAGGTCCCTGAGGAGCCCGAGGTCACCATCCTGTGGCACAACAGGCCTGCGCTGGGCCTCCTGAGCGGGCTCCGTTTTACTGACGGTTCGGCCCTGTGGGCCAACTGCCCGCACCTGGCCCGAGCTGGTTGGTCTGTCGTACAGGTTGACAACGTTGGCCGCGTGCAGGCGGCGGCCTACGGGCCTGTTCCAAGGTCAGCGGCTCCCAGGCAGCAGGCCAGGGATGCTGAGGACTTTGCGCTGAACATGCTGACGCAAGTGGCCCTCCCCCTTTCACGCTGCACGTCGATAGTGCAGGGACCGTCGGCACGGTCCGACGCTGGGAGGGTGGAGGTGCTGAACCGTTTAACGCTCGTGCGCATCTTTGGAGCCAGGTTTGGGCCGCCTTTCAGTGTTCAGATTTACAAGTGCACAAGGCCCGCGCACACTGCATGCGTGTGCAGATGGAGGCTGGGCAGGCTACGGAGCGGTAACGTCGAGCCAACAGTGCGGCGGACGAGTTCGCTAAGCGTGGGGCGGCGGCCCACGGCATTGCTGCAAGTTTGTACGAGACGTGGCGCGGACTGTCAGAGTGTGTGCGAGAGGCCGCCGCTTGGGCGGCTGTGGCACACATTGAGGCAGGCGACCGCGACCACGACAGCCTCATGGTGCGTGTCCTCCTCTTCTGCTGCCGCTGCGGGGCGGTCTGCTCCGAGGGGAAGACGACGCCTGCCATTTTGGCGAGCTGCCCTGGTCATGTGGGGCGGGGCACCCAAGACCAGCTTCGCATGATTTCCAAGGGTGACTTCCCCCGCTACTGAGTGGGAGTCAAGCACCTCAAGTTGGATCGCCCACACGGGGTGATGCCAGAAGTGCGGGCCAGCCCAGCCAGCCAGGCGATGGAGGCCGACCTCTCCGCCAAGGCTCCCGCCCGCGCCCGTTCGGCGTGGGGCGGGGCGGGGGCGAGGGGTCGAGACGACGTCCTCCGAGCCTTCGGACGCGAGGCTGCAGCTTTTGTGGTTGTGCGAGAGATGGTTCGCCGTGAGATCCAGCGCGCGGCCGAAACCCCCGAGGATCCCAGCTCGGACGAGTGATCCCTTTTGGGGGATCAGTTTTGTCGCACCGCCTTCAGGGCCAACCCATGCCATGCCTCCTCCTCCTCCTCCTCCTCCTCCTCCTCCTCCTCCTCCTCCTCCTCCTCCTCCTCCTCCTCCTCCCCCTCCCCATCCCCCTCCCCCTCCCCCTCCTCGGCCTGGCGCTGATCGTGACGGGTGGCCCCCGTTTGGGTCTCCCTGGGTCGCAAGCCCCACGCCCTGGGCATCACTGTTGATTGAGAGTTATGCATCTGTTCTTTTCCCACTGCCCCACCGCGTCCGTCACCCGAACTCGGCGCGCTCTTCTATCTGGGCCGATCCTCCTCCTCCTCCTCTCCTCCTCCTCCTACCTCCTCCCTCCTCCTCCTCCTCCTCCTCCTCCTCCTCCTCCCCTCCTCCTCACCCCCCCCCCCTCCCAGATTGCGGCGCTCGCCCCCGAGGCTCGCTCAAGGGCGCCGCACCGGGGGGGGGGGGGACTGGCCCCGGGGGGGGGGGGCGGGCGGAAGCGTCGTCCCCCGGGTCGCCCACTCCTCGCCGACCGGGGGCCTGCGCGCCCCAGCATGCCCAGGAAGGCCCGGCTTCGGCACCGAGAGCCCTCTCGCCGAGCGATCCTCAAGTCGGGCATGTCCCTCCACAGGAAGGGCACTACAGCACAGTCGAAACATCGTCTGGGGACGACTTTTTGAACTACGTACACTTATCGCCGAAGCTTCATCTATCCGCGACGCGGCACCGATTCCCAGGCACTGCTTTCCCATTGACCCAGTTCCTCCGCCTCCTCCTCCTCATCCTCCTCCTCCTCTTGCTCCTCATCCGCATCCTCCTCCTCTTCCTCCTCCTCCTCCTCCTCTTCCTCCGCCTCCTCCTCTCCCTCCTCCTCCTCCTCCTCCTCCTCCTCCTCCTCCTCCTCCTCCTCCTCCTCCTCCGCATCCTCCTCGCCCCCCTGCTCCTCTTCCTCCTCCTCCTCTTCCTCCTCCTCCTCCTCCTCCTCCTCCTCCTCCTCCTCCTCCTCCTCTCCCCCCCGTCTCCGAACACGTGGCTCCTGCTTCCGCAGCCCGGATCCCGCTCGAGGGTGATGCTGCAATCTTGAGAGTCCCGCCTTCCGGAGGCCGTCCGACACACAACACGCAGAAAACGCGCATGAGCACGCCGCATTGCAAGTGCGTTCGCGCAAGCGCGTACGGTAGCTACTTGCGGACACGCATGCAGCCAGGATAGTCGAGCCGATTGTGATCTCGCTTCTCTCATTCAACGCTTCCGCAACACTTGCCATACATACGCGTACTCCTGGACGGTGGGGGCGTTGGTTCAGGAATGTGCACAGGAGGCTTCAGACCCTGGGGGGTCCTCATCTAAGAAGGGCGGCGGTGATACCCATTGC
>CAUYUJ010000781.1:578406-583406 GCA_963575745.1 Prorocentrum cordatum
AGAACATTGTTTTTGTCATTCGAACATGTTTGGTTCTAAGAACATGTCGTGGTAGGCCTGTAGGACTGCCGGTACGGTCGGTCCCTGCTCAAGAGGTAGTTTGACACATGTTGCGCGCGAGACGGCAGAAACGCACCCCGCCCCCCTGCGTCGCGCGCAGGCGGACAATAATAACCTCGCCCGCCCCATCGTTTGTCTGGCGCTCCGCTGAGCGCTCCAACCAACGATCGCTCACGCCTGACGTCAGTGGGTGCGGCGTCCACTTCGGAGAAGGCGCTGGGGGAGGAAGATGAGGAGGAGCAGAAGGAGGAGGAAGAGGAGGAGGAGGAGGAGAGGAGTGATGGGGCAGGAAGTGAGGAGGGCCAGAATTGGGCAAAAAGACCAGGAGGAGGCGGAGGGGGGAGGGGAGGAGGGGGGGGAGGAGGAGGAGGAGGAGCAGGAGGAGGAGGAGGAGGAGCGGGAGCAGGAGCAGGAGCAGGAGCAGGAGCAGGAGGAGGTAATGGGGATGAATTGGAGCGGGGGGAGGAGAGAAGGTAGAAGATGAGTGTGATGAGGAGTATGAGTTACTGCGCCTATCCTGCAGTCAGCGCCCTCCCCCACGTTCGCCCCATATGAAGTACATCCTTGCAACGGACTTGCTTCGCGCGCTTCGCCACTGATGCCTTATCTTCGCTTATCATATTGCACCGCCGCCAATCTTCAACTCTTCCGAATGGCTTTGTGCAGAGGGTGTGCTAAATCATGCGGAGGCGAGAGTGGAGCTGGAGGAAGAGGAGGATGAAGATACAGAGAGGGAATATGTACAGGAGGTTAAGGAGGTCGGGCACGAGGAGTTGCAGCAGCAGGATCGGGAGGAGAACGGGACACCGAGATTGCGGACAAGGATGGGGAAGAGGAGTAGGAGGATAGGGACATTGCGTCCGAGAAGACTCTGTCGGGTTCTGCGAGAATGAGAGAACTTCGGTGCCACAGCAGGCATACAAGCATGACATTCATTGACATGTAGGTGCAAACATGTATGCGCTGCTTATTGCAATGATACAAGGAGCATGCCCTTGTATCGGGCAGATTTGGCTGAAGGCATTCGATCTGATTCTGGAATCATGGGCTCTTGGAGCACGTGGGGGGCAGTCTCGGCTTCTCCAACGTGCTGAGTTGGCGTGCATCCCGCGGCATCGGGACCGTAATTTCCTCCGCTGGGCACCTTGCCTTTCCCCGCCTCTCTATTCACGTATGCTTCACTCACGTGTGCTTCATTCTGCAGTTCCCAGCCCGATATTGCGAAAGCCTTACGGCCAGTTCCGCCGTGCTTGCAAAGAGGTCAGCACTAAGGCAAGAGGCCTCTCGGGGGCTTCTTGGTTGTCTTGGGGAGCCTTTTCGGGGGCCATCGGGAGCCTGCTGGCGGTTTCGGGCGTCTTCTTGGGGTGGAGGCGTCGAAATATAAGGTAGCTTCCCCCTGTTGGGCCCATCTTGGGCCGTCTGGAGGTCTCTTGGGCCATCGGGAGGCTGTCTTGGGCAACTGTTGTAGGTTCTCTTGGAGCATAGGAAAACAAAAAAGCGAGAACGGTGACAACCTGCAAATACTTATACACTATACACGAGGCGTGATTACCGCCTCCTGGGGCCCTCGTGTGGCTCCTATCGAGGCTCTCTTGGGCCGTCTTGGAGGCTCCAGGGGCCGTCTCAGCGCCCTCCTGGGCGTCGTGGGGTTACGTTGGCGCAAGAAGGCCGAACGGGCTCGAGGATGAACGAAACCGAACAGGGAGGAAAGAAGGACATTCTGATCCAACAACTCTTCCAGGCCATTCCTTGGGCGTTTACTCGGCGGGGAGGGGGGCACACCAGAAATGGTACAAAGCTTATGGCAAGAATTCCAAACGTCTTGAGAAGTCTCTGCGAGATTTGGAAGGATCTCTGAGGGAGCTTTGGAGGATCTCCGGGAGGTCCTTAGAGGATTTGGGGGGTCTTCGGAGGATCACGGCGAGATCCTCCTGGAATCCTTGCAGACGTCTATCTGGTATCACACTTTGCTTGTAAAGGTCACCATGGCACGCTGGCTCGCATTTAGCCGTCGGGCCTCCCACTTCCAAGCTGCAGGCCTGCCACCGTGGTGATTGACGTCGTCGGGAAGTAAATAACGCTACAGATGCCTTCCCTGCGTTTCCGTTGTTCTGGACCTCTGGGGACCTCGTCGCCGGGGTAGGATTTGCCTCTGAGTCCTTGACAGAAGAATATCGGAGTCCCAGTGCCGGTATATGTGCCAAGCTTTCTGCGGAGTTCGGCTGTCGGTTCTTAAACAGTATTCCGAAGTATGATGCACTGTGCACATGTTCATGATGCACCGTAGGTGTATTATTTTGTTTCGTTATTTGCGCCATTACATCTAATGCTACGGCAATTGCCCCATGGTCTTGTGTTGAAAGCATGTAGGTTATACAATTGCCAACTGGAAACTGCAACTTATCATGTGAAAGCTAAATAGTGTCAAAGAAAATTTGTCAACTCCAGCACCAAGCCCACACAGCCTCAGTGTGAATATTGTACAGAATGTTTCATACGATAGCGCTACAGCTTCAATGCGCAAATATTCGCATATATCATGAGACACACACACACACACCGTCTGGAATTTGCGCGCCTCTGACACGGCTTCTGTACAATTCCCCCTTGCAGCCAGCGCAATAGCCGTATGGCATCCATACGATATTCAAATAAAACAGACATACCTCATGAAACCCCGGTTTTGCTTCCAGCTGAAAACCGAATAGAGCTCGCATGATTGTGCAAATTTCCCACGTGTAAACTGCCGGCGCTCTTTTCCGCGACCCGCAATCCCGAGGCAGATTTAGACATTGCCCACACGATACCTGTACAAATTGAACCTTGTAGTTTGACAGTGCCTACTTAAGTTTTACAAGTACATGCGCAAGTTCTGCAGCTACCATATGGCATTGCCTTGTGGAGATTCGGCATGTTTGACATGAAGGTTGTAGGTTTCTTCCGCGATGCTGATCTCACCTCAAAACAAGCAGCCGCTCACATCAACACTATACAGATTTCGTGCGGCACCAGTACACCTCTTAGATGGAGGCGATGTACTTGTCATGCGGACCCCATTTAGTGCAACAACATCAACGTACCAGACCATAACAAACCTACAAAGCTTCAAACTGTCATAGCAAACAGGTGCTGTGTAACACTTCTACTCCCCGATAACCAACTAGACACGCCAAGTTTGCATACTTAACAGCTACCAAAGGAAAGCTTCCAAGTTCCGAGTGGCAGCTGTATAAAGCGCACGTGCATACACCATGAGAAAACTCTCATCGGACAGATTGCCCAGTCCCCGCAGAACGTGGCTACTATCCTTAACTAAACATACGCATTCCCATGCGCGGAGTACACAATTATCTTGCCACCATGCGTCACAAGTTACTGTTTCGTGTGCAATTTGTCAATATCTCCCATGTGAACATGTATACGAATGCCACATGAAAGCTATGCCTTCCCCATACGAGAGCCGCACACGCACTTCTCATGTGAAGATACAGGGTTCGATGGTGAAATTACAGACGTCTCATTTGAACACTGTGCTGGTCTCATACGCAGCCTACACAGCGCCCGCGTGAACGTTTTACAATCTTCAAGCACACACTCAGGCCCTTCTGTGAAGCCTCACAGTATTACCATTATTAAATGGAAGTTGTACCAGAAACGTTGGCGCGAAACATAGTCAGCCCGCATGGAAACGTTAAAGACATAGGGCGCCAGTGTGAGAATTGAGCGCTTGTCACTTCACAGCTGCGCAACTCCGATTTGCAAAGAACCAGCCTGGTACCAATTCCAACCCTGGCGCTTATGCTGCTTCCCGGAAGAAATGTGTTCATATAAGGCGTGAAGTTGGTTCTTCGCTCGGGATATCACGCCGCATTTTGGAACCCGCTGGGAAGGCTTAAAGCGGTAGGGTGTAATTGGTATTTGTCGGTGTTTCGGCCAGTTGAAATATGTACCAGTCGATTTGCGTTGGGACTCTGTATTTCTCTGAGGGGTCCTCATTGCGTCGATGGGCTGTTCCGTAGAAAGTCCAGGCACGATCAATCGCGTGCCAGCACGGGGAAAATGCTCTTCAGTGCCCAGTTTTCCCCGTTTGGTCCCTGGCCGCCAGAATCGACGTGCTCACGCCATACCGCTGGCTACAGTCTTCGTCGGAAAAGGGCTCTCGCCATAGCGCCAGCGACGTCCCTACCTCTGAAGCGTCTCGCCTTGGCACCAACCACAGGGCTCTCTCGCTTTAGTGCCAGACGCGCTCCACTTCGCAGCGGTGGCAGAACCAGCACCAGCACCAGCAGCAGTAATTGCAAACAGTACCAGTGGCGGCAACACCAACAACAGCAGTATCATCAGACATACCGCTCGCAAGTGAGAGGCTCCGAATCGTCCTCGCAATTTTTTCGGGCTTCTGGGCGGCGTCAAAAAGATTTATGGAAACACCAGAGACCTGTGAGCGCGCGAGGATGTACCCAGCTTGTCCGACGGTGCCCAAACATTCCTTTCTGGTCATAGGTTTGTTCTCGCCACAGAGCTGGTCACATTCCTGCCCCAGAAGGACGCTCTTGCCTTAGCACACACAGGCCAAGCGCCTGCATCGGAATGATGTCTTCGCTTCAATATTCGCCACCTTATTCCATCGGAAAAGTAGCAGCAATCTTATCGGCAGCGTTAGATGCGATACAGCAGCGTCGACGGCGGCAGCAGCAGTAGGCAGCAAGTGCAGCAGCAGAAGCAGGAGCAAGTGGCAACAGTAGCAACAGCTTGGTAAATCGAAGAAGCAGCATCCGTCGGCACATGACACTTCATCATTGCAGTATCAGCAGAGACGCAAGCACAGTCAGTACCAGTCGTAGCAGCACCAAAGGGTAATGACAATGAAAGTCAGTAGTAGCAGAGCGGCGTGTAAAGTAGCATCGGCAATAGCAGCAGCATCGGCCGCCGTAGCAGCA
>CAUYUJ010000781.1:585906-588406 GCA_963575745.1 Prorocentrum cordatum
ACGACGACCATGACGACATGACGACATGACGACATGACGGCGACGACGATGACGGCGACGACGACGACGAGGACGACGACGACGACGACGACGACGACGACGACGACGACGGCGACGACGGCGGCGGCGGCGGCGGCGACGGGGACGACGGCGACGGCGACGACGACGACGATTACGGCGGTGACGACGGCGACGACGACGGACGACGACGACGACGGACGACGACGACGACGACGACGACGACGACGGCGACGACGACGACGATGACGACGGACGACGATGGCGACGGACGACGGACGACGCACGAGGGTCGACGGACGACGCGCGACGCCCTTCTTCCTCGCCGCGCACCCTGCGCTGCCGCGGCTTCGCCCGCCTTCCCCGCAGGCATGCTGAAAGGCGCCGGCCCGCCCGCGCGCCCCGCCGCCCCCCCCCCGCCAAGAGGCGCGCGCGCGCAAGGAGAGAGGCGAGAGGCGGGCGGCGGACGACGGAGGGCCCCCCAGGGGGCCGCGGGGGCCTCGTGCCTGGGCGGGCCGCGGGGGCGACGGCTCAAAGGCGTCGGGAGGGAGGCCTCCCTCGCTCCTCCTGTCCAGTGTGCTCCTCCTACTCCGTCGTCTGTTAGCTGTCCTCCTCCTCTGCCCCGCCCCTCCTCCCCCTCCCCCTCCTCTCCTCCTCCTCCTCCTCCTCCTCCTCCTCCTCCTCCTCCTCCTCCTCCTCCTCCTCCTCTTTCCTTCTCCTCCTCCTCCTCCTCCTCCTCCTCCTCCTCCTCCTCCTCTTTCCTCCTCCTCCTCCTCCTTCTCCTCATCTTTCCTCCTCCTCTGGGCGCTGGGCAAGGCCCGAGGGCCGCGGCCTGTCTAGACCCGTCGGCGGCCTCTTTGTTCTACGGTTGTCTTTGTCCTCCTCCCCTGGTTTTTTCTTTGCGCATTTCACGGGCTCTGATCGTATGCTCGCAGGGTCAAGGTTCTCCTCTGTCTTTCTTCTCCACCTCCTTATCCTCCTTTGTGTTCCTGTCATCCTGTCATTATGTCCTCACTTCTCCCGCGACCTGAGGGGCAAGTGAGGAGGGTTCGATCTCGATTATTCGCCGTGGAGGGGAGGTCGAAAGGTTCCAGGGGTGGGGCTCCCCGAGGTCGAGGGGAAGAGGCCTCAGTCATTACTAGCGCTCCCCTCGCCTTCTCTTGCCGCGCCGACAGTGCCCTCCTGCAGAGGGTTGGCGGCGCCTCTCACCACGATACTTGTGACATTGATGTTTGTTGCAGCTGTTTGTGTTCAGTGGTAGAAAAGCAGCTCACGCGCGCGCGCCCTTCCCTCGCCCGTGTCGGGCGCTCCTGTGCACACACACACATTTATCCGAACACATTCGCTTACCGGAAACTACAGCCATGTCCACAAAACCTACGTCTCCGAGGTACAACATGGGGCCAGTAGTAGTCAGTACTGCACTACAGAATGAACAACAGGAACAGCATACATCACTGCTTACAAATACCCTTCAGCTGACATGGAGACTACTCGGCAACATGCCGGCTATCAACCGAAATATTCACCACGAGGTCTCGCGACTATGTCGCAAGCCTCGAGGATGTTGAGGTCGATAAGATTTTGATTGATGGAAACGGATACCGGGCTCGTACCTACCATACAAGGACATGGTGAATTACACTTGGGTAAGATGACCCGATGGCGATCTGATATTTCTGGGGAACCATCGTGGACGTGGCACTCATCGCGCTCAACCTGCGATCCTCGACGGATGTCACCATGCCAAAGTCCACGCTCCCAAAGCACGCGTCGCGGGACCCTCCAACGGCTCGAGACCACGTCTCGGGCGTTGGTGCGGATCCAGCACCGCCGCGGGGCCGCGAGGCTGGATAGCGAATGTGGTCCAGCCTGCCATCGGAACGTCCCCGAGCGCATGACATCGCCAGGCAAGGGCAGCTCCGTGGAGCGCGGCAGAGGGGCCTCTCCTGCCGGCACTGGCAGATGAGGAATTCGCGACTGAAAAGACGAGGGAGTCAGGGGCCCAGGGACCGACCGGCGTTGGCCCACCGCCGCGAACCGACTTTTTGAGAGAAAGACTAGCAGGCGGCCTCATCGGCGGGCCCCCATCTGACTCTCACACTGGTGTTCAAACCCACGAAGGATTAAAGGACCGTCATCACGAAGGAAGATGAGAACCCCGTCGGGGCCAGGAGGAGGACGCCTCATGGTCGTCGTGAAGCGGCTCGTGGTGGGGCTCTGGCAGCTGGTGGAACTGGCAGGGCTGGGGCAGCAGGTGGGGCTATGATGACGACTTGCGCGGCTCTTGGCGTTGAGGGGGGCGCCCCGTCATTCTGTGACGATCGTCCTGCAAGTGAGGGAGGACGTATTGTTACTGTGTGACGAGCGTTCTAGAAGGCGGGCGCGGCGCGAAGGTACTTTTTACAGGTGGGGAGTGCGTTGATCGGCTTCAGGTAATCCTATTGATAATGTCGGGAGTAACTCCGCCCTTCCCATGGGC
>CAUYUJ010000781.1:590906-645906 GCA_963575745.1 Prorocentrum cordatum
GGGGCGTCTTGGGTGCGTCTTGAGGCCTCTTTGGGGCCGCTTGGGGGCAGGCTGGGGGCCTCTCGGGGGCCTCTTGGCTCTTGGAGCCTTCTGGGGGCATCTTGGGGCGGAAGACTTGGATGTTCGATTCGTGTTCCCCCTTTTGGGTCTTTTTTGGTGTTGTTTTTGGCCGTCGTGGGCGCCTCTTGGGGCCCTCTTGGGGGCCTCATGGGCAGTCTTTGGGTGATCGCGAAGGCCTCTTGGGCCATCTTGGAGCATCTGGAAGACGAAAAGGCGAGAACGCTCAAATCGTAGACAAGCCAAAAGGGGAACTCGATGCCTTTGGCTGGAGCCCCATTGGGAAGGCTCTTGGGACTCCCTTGAGGCGCCTCGACGGCCTCTTGGGCCGTCGTGAGGCCATCCTGAACGTCTTGGACCAACCGTGCGGCGATTCAGGGCGCCCTTGCACCGTCGAGGTTGCCTCTTCGGGCCCCCTTGGCCCGTGTTGGGGCCCTCTGGTTCTTCGCCCTGGAGAAGTGATGCGGGGCTACGTACCCCCCGAGTACACTGGAGCCCCAGAAGATTTGGAAGTTCGAGGTCCAGGCCCCTGGGAGAATCCTCAGGGTTGAAGACTGAGGCTCAGGGGCTGAGCAAGAGACCTGGGGACACCCCACTCTGGGCACGGCGGCGTGTGTATGTATATATGTTACACATGTATACATATATACATATGTAACATATATAAGTATATACCTACACAAATATACATATACATATTCATATACATATACATAGAAATATACACATGAGCGTACATATGCATATACGTATATGTCTATATATATACGTGTATATGTGTATACGCATGTAGGCATGTAGATGTAAGCGTGTACTATATGATATATGTATAGATACGAATACAGCTACAGTTATGTGTATATACACGTGTGTGGGTACCCCCCAAGGGCCCTCCACTTGTTTCCACGTGCGCACGTTTCCGTTGTCTCCGCATGGTACAAGTGGTGACATCTGGCCGCATTAGCCCCCGCGCTGCACAAGGGGAGCATGCGCGATGCGCGGTTGAAAAGTTAGCAAAAGCGAGATGGGCAATACGCGCCACTATGGGCATACTTTCGCGCTGTCATTGCAGCTGCCATCGGCTTCCCCGGGTGTACAGAACGGGCAGAATCGGCTAGACCAGGCGACGGTACGATCTGATCTTCCTCGCAGGGCGCACTCTCTCGATCTGTTGCCCAGACTGCATCGCTGGCCGCTGCGTCCAGCACGGGCATCTTGTTGTAGCAGGCATGCAACCACATCATCATGCGAGAGCCTCCGTTCTCGATGCCATTGCTGCTGAAGCCCGTGGATCGATCTCGCCACCCAGCGCTGTGGCCCACTGGTGGGGCGCAGCGGAAACCGAGCCGTTTGATTGTTGAGTCAGCTGGTTCCTGGCTGTCGAAGACGAGAAACGACCGCTTTTTGACGTGCTGTTTTGATCACTCCGGCCATCGACGCGAGACCACGGGGAGTTCCGTGAGGCGCGTTTTCACGCCGAGGCGGACCAGCAAACGTGACGCTCTTGCCGTTCTCGTGCGCGTAACAATCTCGTCTTTTCCCCACTGCTACCGCCGTCCGCAGCCCTCGAGGGCAAAGTTCCCGTGAGGTTTATTGTTGTTGTCCGTGGTGTCGCTTCCTTCGCGATGGCGTGCGCTCGTCTGACACATGCGCACTCAAGATAAAAAATGGGGATCACATGTCGGATCTCCGTTTTGGTTCGTTGTGCCTGGGGTTATTGGTTAAGCGAGGCGGAAAGGTGGGGGAGAGCAGCAGGGCAGACTTGTTGCAAGCAGCTCGTTTCTCCCGTCGGCTATATCGGCCTGGTGCTGCGGGCCGCGGCTACTGCGTGAGCGCGCTGACTTGACTGCGCGCCAAAGGGGGCCGCTCCTGACGGAACGACGGCAGTCGGGGTTCGGGCTCGCGGCGCAGCGCCAGCGAGGCGCCACTTCGGCGGGTTCGGCGAGCCAAGCGAAGGGCCGCTGGGAGGTCAGCTTGCGCAGCTTCTCCTGCGGGAGCGGGCGGGCTCCAAGGCGCCTGCTGCTCAAAGAGCAAGGCTGTCTATGAGGGGCAGAGGGGGCTAGAAAAAAGGGCCCCACGAGGCAACGGTGGGTGAGCTTTTTCTGTTTGGCGGTCGTTGGTCCTTTTGTGTTCCATCTGCTCCTGCCTCGTTGTCTCCGCTTCGTGTTTGTTTTGCAGCTCGGCCTTCTCGCGTTTCTGCTTAAGCTCGGCACCGGCTGTCTCGAGCGTTCTTGCCTTGTCGGCCAGCGGCCGCAGCGCGCTGACCAAACCTTGTGCTTGGCGGGGACTTTCGCGGCGATCTCGGCCCGCCTGTTGGCCGCATCGGCGCTTTCCACGCACTGTGACACCTCCCACTGAACTCCCGAACCACCGCTTTCACCCGTGGCTTCTTGATCCACCGCTCGAACTAAGTCTTGCGCTTCCGATCGCGCGTCGCGGTCGCCTGCCGCGTGCGCGCGGCGACTGATGGCGCAGGCCTGGCACGACCCATCAAGTTTGAGCGAGATCCATCGATTTGGGCAAGCCACCTACGCCACCGCCATCACCCGCACCATCGTCATTAATCATCATCCGGGTATTATTATCATTGCTTGTTTTCCCCCAGGCATTGCGACGAAAGCTCGAATGAAGTTTCAAGCGACAGTTCAGATACGCAACCACCATGCACATCACGACCTCGCCGCGCCACGTCCATCGTTTCACTCATGCGCGTTGGTTCTTACACGATCGAATGGGAGCAACGTCGACAGCGAGACTGCGCATGTGCCCGGTCGCCCCCCAACCACTGCGAGGTCGCCGGGAGAGAGGACGAGGGCGAGGAGTAGGAGAAGAACGACGATGCGGAAAGGCGGGGGGGGGGGGCTGCGGAGCAGGAGTAAGAGGAAGAGAAGGCGAATGAGGAGGAAAGGAGGAGGATAATAATGATGATGAGGAGGAAGGAGAAGACGAGGAAGAGGACGAGGAACGGAACAAAAGGGGGGATGAGGATGAGGAAGAACAGGAAGAACACGGCACGCGACTTTCAGGATTCCGCACGAGCGGGATCTCACCGCAGACCATTGTAAGAACCTTGTGCTCCGCGTCACAGGGCTGGCAAACACTGTAAACAAAAACATGCGTTTCAGGCTGTTGCTTCTCAGGCGTTTGTAAATTTGTCCGCTTGGGCGCGCATCGGCCCACAGAAATTCAACAAACAAGCATGAGAAACATGTTGTTTACAGTGGTTGCTGGCCCTCTGACCTGAAGCATATGTTTGACCTGGGTATATCGGCCTTTGGCTTGACACGAGGCGCCACGAGCAGAGAGGGAGGGAGAGGAGGATGATGGTGATGACAACGATGAGTAGTAGGAGGAGGAGGAGGAGGAGGAGGAAGAGCCAATTCGAACGGACGAACTGAAGTTTTCAGGCGCTCTCCGACGCCAAGTTGCTAGGCCTGCATCGGGCAGCGCGATTAGCAAAGCTTACATCCGCCCAGGATGCGGTATGTGGTAAAAGGTGGAAGGTCCATCGGGGTGGGAACCATATGTATGTATACATATATATATATACATACATATATATATATACATACATATATATATTCATATATATACACAACTATGTATGTAGACACGTGTATACACGCAAATCAGAGGGGGCCGAGCGGTAATTCTCTCTCTTTGGGTGCGAGGCTGCGCGATGCCGATTATTGTTGGTTTGTTGGTTTACTTGTTGTTATTGATGTTGGTGTTGTTGTTGCTGATGTTGGTGTTGCTGTGTTTTTTGTTGTTGCTGGTGCTGTTATGGTTGGTGTTGTTATTGATGTTGTTGGTGGTGGTGTTGTTGGTGGTGTTACGTGTTGTTGTTGTTTTTGTTGTTGATTTTGTTGTTGATGTTGTTGTTGATATTGTTGTTGCTGTTGTTTGGCGTCGTCCCCCCCGCGACCCGGCCCGCGACCCGCCCGCGACCCGCCCGCGACCCGCCCGCGACCCACCCGCGACCTACCCGCGACCCGCCCCGCGACCCACCAGCGACCCACCCGCGACCCACCCCGCGACCCGCCCACGACGCACCCGCGACCCGCCCACGACGCACCCGCGACCCACCCGCGACCCACCCACGACCCACCCGCGATCCACCCGCGACCCGGCCCGCGACCCACCTGCGACCCACCTGCGACCCACCCGCGACCCACCCGCGACCCACCCGCGACCCACCCACCACGACCTCACCCGCGACCCACCCACATAGTTTTAACGAAAATCGGCGTGTGCGGCAGGCTCGTTGTACAATTTGTGGAAATTAGGCGCTTGCGGCGGGCTTCTTCAGAGCTTCGCAAACTGCAGACGTCCCCGCCGCTCCCTCGCTCTTATCCGCGACTGCGGGGTGCTTCGTATATGTTCCCGGGCTATGGGGCAACGTCCCCTCGAAGATGGGATGGATCCCAGGGCCCCGTGGGCCCACGTCCCAAATGATGGGGGGACGACGACGACGACGATAAGACGACAAGATAACAAGACGACACGACGAAGAAGACTACGATGACGACGATGACGACGACGACGATGACGACGACGACGACGACGAGCGACGAGCGACGAGCGACGAGCGACGAGCGATTACGACAACGACGGCGACGACGACGTCGACGTCGACGGTGGCGGTGGCGGCGGCGACACGACCAGAAAGACGACGACCTCAACCATCACCGCGTCTTCGTGACCTCCCCTGGAGGCCGAAACCTCCCTCACAGGAATTGCGCAGTTTTTTCCGCTGCAGCTCCTTGATTTGCGATCTCGCAGGGCCACGTGGTATTTTGGGATAAGAGGGGCCATCAAGCAAATTGTGCCCGATGGCCATCTCTTCCCCCCACCCGCATTCTCCTGTTCCTCCTTCTCCTCCTCCTCATGTGCTCTGCTGGCGCAACTCGTCACCCAGCGTGCCCAGCCAGGACGGTTGCATATGCCGATAGCAGCACCGACCCCCACACCCACAGGGGGGGTAGCACCGCACCACCACGCGTTCACAGGGGGCGTGGGCACCAAAACGCCACTGAACGTGGGGGAAGGGCCCGAACTCACTAGCAAAGGGGGGGTCGCCGCGGGCGTGGGCGCGCACGTCGACGATGGCCTCGGAGTCGAGGGCGGCGTACTTTTGACTGTGAATGTCACCGTCCTGGATCCTGCAGCCGTTCGAGCGATCAACATTGATTTTCTTGGGTTCCGCTTGCTCGGGCCGCTGTCGCAAGGCACGAGGGCCGGCCCCCTTCACCGCAGCGCGGTGGATCCAGAAGCCAGACCGGTCGGTGCGATTCACGGCCCGCGGGTCGACGCGGAGGCGGGCGACGTGCCCGTCGATCCGCATGAGGACGTCGTTGAGCTTCTGGCTTGTGCCACGCCCTTTGATCTTCTCGAAGTACGTACCCGATGGTGGGCCCTGCCCAAACCACTGCGGCAGGCTGGGGCGCCGCTGGCGGCAGAAGCTATGTCCGCCTCCTGTTTCGCCTGGTGAGCGCCCAGGGCACCTGAAGACGCCGCAGATGCTGCACCCAGACGCACCAGCTGCGCGGAGCGAAAAGCGCGCGCAGGCTGCGGGCGACGCGGGCCCCAACCCCGCGACGAAGGGCCAGGCAGCGCCAGAGCGGCACGCGCCCCGCCCCCGTAGTCGGCGAGGTGGCCAGTGGAGCAGCCAGTTTCCGTCCTTGGAACGCCATCCTGCTTCTTTCTGGGTAGAGCGGGTGGTGCCCGCGAGATTTTCGACGGGTTCGAGCCCAGCCCCAGTCCCGTTCCGCTATCCAGGACCAAGCCTTGTCGCCCAGGGATTCCCGAATCAGGGCCCAGGTTGCGGAGCCCCCCATCCAGGTAGTTTCTGGGGCTGTGGGGCGCGGGGGGGGGGGGGATTGGCATCCTTGTCCCCACAGGTGGGCGGCTGCTCGGGCGGCTCGCCGGGCGGGAAAGGCCCTGCCGGCGACAGCCCGAGCTCGTTCGGCCGGCTCCTCGCTCTCGGAGTCCGCGGGGTTCTCCGAGTCGTCGCGCGCGAACGATTAGCCGGGTTGTAGAGGCCGGGGCCCTTCCAAGCTTCGGCCCCCACGGACCCCCTTTGACGCCCTTGCAGAGGCACCCCCAACAGGAAGCCCAGGCGCAATAAACTTTGATGAATAATTTTCTGCGCGCGCAGGTTCGTTGGTCTTCGAGCGTCCGAGACCGCCCGAGAGGGACCGACGATCGCCCCAAACCCACCCACAAAGGGCTCGCAGACAATCCAAGAGAGCCCCAAGACGATCAATCTGGACCACAAGAAGGCCCAAAAAGAGCACCACGACGGCCCATGTCCCCAAGACGCCTTCCGAAGCGCCCACCTCGTGACCCCGTCGTCGTGGGAGACTGCGATTCGCCGCGACATTGCCTGTTGAAGCCCCCAGAGGTTCCCGCGAGGCGCCCGAGAGGCTCCCAGGGGCCCCAATAAACATTTCAAAAGGTTGTGCGATGGCCCCGAGACGGCGCCCAAGGATGGGGCCCCAGCAAAAACAAATACGGAGGGGGACTGTCAAGGGTTCGCAGTGCAAGGCGAGAGAGAGAGAGAGAGAGAGAGAGAGAGAGAGAGAGAGGAATATGAAGAAAACATGAGCGAAGAAGAAGGAACAATATAATGCTCGAGCGACGACGATGGCTTACACTAAAAGGCAACAGTGCGACATCGCTGTTCCCATGTATCACCTCACTCTCGTCCGCCCGCAGGCCGAGATTGAAGGATTCGGGCGCGTGGCTCGAAACGCCGATGCACCCTCGCGTGCATATCTATCTATGTATATACATATATATATACACATGTGTATATCTATCTATCTGTATATATACGTATATATACATACATACATACATACATGCATGCATACATACATACGCGCACATACACGTGCAGCACTTGTCGCTTTAAGTGCCGTTAGCGTCGCCGAGGTCCACAGCGTTGACATAGCCGGCCCATCAAGTTATTCAGTTGCTGCGAGCTCGCTCGCACGCCAGCGTGAGCCGAGGTCTGACAGGCAACTTGAAGCTCATGCCGGCTCCTTTGGGCCATTTGACTGCGGCATGCTCTTGCATGGGCCCCTTCGGATGCCTACGCAAATTTGTTATCCTGCGGGGACATCCGTGGCATGATGCGTTCTTCTGACAGGACTGTTGCGCGCGAGTCGTTTGATGGGGAACGGACCGACAGGTGTCAAAGCGTTGGCGGCGCAGGACACTCGACGCGCGCAGGCGACGGCGTGCTTCTTGACGCAATTCTTCGTCGCGAGGATCGGGGCGCCCGCGCCCTTTGCCGTCGCTGTTTCAGCTGGTAAGCTTCTGCCGCGGCGCGAGGCTCGCCTCCTCGCGTTTCTCCGCCACGCATCCTGCATCTGCGCAATGCTGGACACTCCGGGTCGCGAGCTCGATGACTCGACGAAGGAGTTCTGGAGCCAGGAAGCAAAGGTCTGGCCAGGCGACCGACGCGACAAATACGACGCCAAAGTTAAGCCCCTCTCGCCTCCGATGCGTCGTCGCCCCCCCCCCCCCCCCCCCACCGCCACCACCACCGCCGCCCCGCTCCCCCCGCCCGCGCGCCCCCCTCGCCGGGCGCCGGGGGGCCAGAGGAAATTGTTGACCGACCGTGGCGCCCCCTCTCGAGGAGAACAAGATTCCGCGCGCCATGCGCTGCCCGCCCACTTGCCCGGGGCGCCGCGCCGCCATCGTCGGCGCGACCGCCTGCCGCGATCACGCGAGACTCCTCGCGCGAAATGATCCCCGCAATTTCGTTGCAACACGCGGGGCCCCTGGCGCCCCCGCGCGCCCGCCAGGCCGCCCGCCCGCGCCGAAAAGATGCCGCGGCGACGAGTGCTTCCCCGAATGCGATAAACCCAATTTGGTTCGTTGATTGCCAAGCGGGCGCGCCCCCTCATGCGCGGGGGCGTGCGAGCTGCAATCCGCCAGCGAACCTGCGCCGCCGCCCCCCCTGATCCCAGCGCTGCCCCATCCTCATTTCCACGCGCACAAGCTTGGGGAACATCAGCACGCTATACTCACGCGCTCCTCCAAGGGCCAAGCCTGCAAGCGCCGCAACAGGGCTGCTTGGCAAGTCGGAGGCTCGACTCCAAATTGGAGACTGGGCGCGAGGAGAGTTTGGAGGTCCGACATGTTTGGGCAATGGAAGCTCGACATCTTCGGTTCAGGGGGGGGGTGCAACGTCTGCAAGATTAGTCGCGTACAAACACGGAAGAGACGCAATGCTCAAACGATTTCAATAAGCACGCCGTCGCGCACGGCGGCTCGCAGGACCCCGAACGGCTGCGGGGGGGGAAGGAAGGAGTGAATTTCCAGCCGGGTTCTGAATGAATATTCTGCCGGATCCTGAGTGAAAGCCCCGCCGGATTCTGAGTGAATTCCCTGCCGGATTCCGCGCGATTCGCGCTTCTTTTTTGCGCGGGCGGGCGCGAGCGGGGCCCTGGAGAAAATGTTCAGTCGGTCCCCCCCCCCCAGGTTTTCGCCAAAGAATTCGCCCAGGCATTCACTCGGGCATTCGCCCGGGAAGTCGCCCAGGCATTCACCCGCGAGGTTCGGCGCTCCCCGCTGCGCGACGTCTTGTCGGCCCGTGGCTGGGGCCTCTGAGTCGATGGGCCGCGCGGTTCGATGGCCGTCGAGAGCCGGGCGGCTGAACATCTGGCCGGGCGCAGGGCTCGCCAGTCCAAGTTCGAGCCGATCGCCGCGTCGAGGAGCCGCTGGGTTCGCTGTCCTCGCGCCAGCCGAAGGGGGGGGAGGGGCGCCCCAATCCCAAGGGGGGAACGCAGTTCAGGGAGATGGGCGGGCAGAACGATGCGGACTGCGTTGGAGCCGGCATTCATTGCGAGTCAGCGGGCCCTTCAGCCCACTGCGCCAGCGGACGCGCGCACCCACCTCGGCAGACGAAAACACCAACGTTAGAATTCAACGCGTCGCGTTGCCGAGCGCCTTGTCGACTTCCCCGCCTAAGCGGCGCGAGCCCCCGGGAGCTTTTCCGGGCCCTCCCGCGGAGCTCCGAGAGGCCCAGCCCTGTGGGGGCCTTCCCAGGCCGCGCGACATTTATGGGGCACGGGCCCCAACGATATCACATAGCCAGCGAGGGCCCCAAGAGGGCCCAGGAGGGCCCTGAGAGGGGAGGCCTGAGAAGCCCCGCCCCGACAACTTGCACAGAGCTCCGAAAGGCGCTCTTAGGCCCCCCCCAGGCCGCGCGATGCCGCTGGGGCTCCGGCCGAGCGACGTCATGCCAGAAGTCTCTGGCGCGGCATCGCTGGGGCCCGCGCCCGAAGGGTGCCGCGCGGCCTGGGAGGGCCCCATGAGGGCCCAGGAGGGCCAGGGAAGGGCCCCACGAGGGACCCAAGATGGCCCCCGACAGCTTCCGCAGCGCTCCGAGAGGTCATCTTGGCCGCCCCAGGCCGCGCGATATCGCGGGGGGCCACGCCCACCGATATCATGCCAGAAGGCAATGGTATGATATCGTCGGGGCCCGGGTCCCAACGATGTTCCACCGCTTGGGAGGGCCCCTGAGGATGGCCTTCCCGCCCCTTTCTCGGGGCCTCCGTTGCAAAGGTTGACCAAATATGTCCCCGCTCTTAGGGGCGATCAGTTCGACGATGTGCCACGCTGTCTCGTTCCTCGCCGCGCTGCGGCGCCATGATGTATCGGGCGGTGGTGGCGTGCTATTTTGTGTCGTGGCTCGCTGCGGGCGCCGCGACATGCCATGGCCGCCATGTCCTGGAAGCCCGCGGCGCGGCATTGCGCGCTTACCTTCGTCGGGGCAAGTTTCTTTTCATGGGGGTCACTGTGGGATCATGAAGTTGATTCGCTTGCCGCGCCGGCTCGCGCCAGTCCCAGCATGTTCGCGGCCGCAGTTTTGAAATGTGGTGCCGATGCGCATGCGGTGGCCTTGAACAGCCCTAGTGCCGCGCTGCAGAATGAGGGCCAACAACGCATCCGACCTCGCAGGACGGCGTTTTGATGTTTGATACATGTGCGAAATTCCCCCCAGTAGCTCGGGGTGCCCATCCGAGGGGCTGAAACACATTATTCAGTAGAGGTGGCTACCGCGCGCCCCCCTGATCTTCTTCAAAGTGATGCCAGGAGCAGGACGGCGCAGAGCAGCATCGCACTTGATGCTCTGGCCACGCGATTGGAGTCCATGGGCAAGGATGTTTCCCTCGCCAAAGATGCCGTGGAATTCACTGAACAAACGCATCGAAGGACAGCGCGGCATTGGAAGGCTCGGCAATTGACTTTGCCGGAGGCAATTGAAACTTAGAGGGGGAGGAGTGGCGCGGGAATGCGGGGCTGCTTGCAGATGAACCGTCACGCGTTGAGGACTCAACAGCAGCTTCTGGAACGCTCATGACATGGCCCAGGAACTGTGGATCCACCCTCGGAGCGAGAATGCCGCTCGCGAAAGTGCAACGCTCGCTCTCCTGACGAAGATCAAACTGAAGAAGCAGAGTCCTTCCGCGCAAGACATTTAGAGGCCGCTGAACGCATGGTCCGTCATATCGCCGCGACCCCCCACTTGAAACATTTGAGCAGGGCGATTCCTGTCAATGCGATAGCGACCACGAGTCTGGATCGGGTCCTTGGTGGAATGACATGGCCGATGCGTTCCTTTGTGCACAGCCTAGAGACCGATGGCGATGACTCTGTTGGGCATATTGCACCCGGACCTCGCGCGCGCGGCACAGGATCGAAAGCCGACTCGGAAAGTAGAGCGCACAGTGTGCAGCTGCCTTGGATATCTCGAAGATGGGCCGCGCGCGATGGTTGTGCAGGAGATGTTCCAGCGCCGCGCGCGTTGACAGAAGCTCTTTTTTTTTGCCGCGGCACTTCCGCATGGTTCAAATATCAGCTTTTGCCCAGCAGTTTCCCAGTAGCGAACAGCTTGCATCTCCTGGTCCCCGATATCGATTCGCCCTTGCAGACAATTGGACAATTGAATGTCCTGACAAAAATGGGGACCTGCCCACTTGAAGCGCGCGAGCATGCCCGCCTGCCCTTCACGTCTGCCCATGTCCTACAACGCCTCCAGGCCGTGAAGGAAGCTAGGCGCGGCGCGCCTGTCATACATTCAGCAGGCAGGTGAAGACCCCGCGAAGTTGCATGCCCCTTTTTCTACAGCGAGTGGCACGACCCATTCTGACACACTGCGCATCTCTGAACAAGGTCAGGGCGTTGTGCGAGAAACTTTTCAGCGCTCAGCTACCCGAGGCCCAAAGGGAGATGGACATGGCTGATGCGTCCGATCCTTTGGACATTGGTCCTTAGTATGATGGCTTTTTCGTGGAGGACGATGATGGTGGGATTTTCCTCGACGCTCAGGTTTTTGAATTTCCATTACCGAAACTCCGAAACTGATGATTTGGCCTCCAGACGACACAGGCATCCAATACAGTAAAGTGGCAGCTAAGAGTGGAAGAGCGTTTTCTCCTGCATGGCGGATGGGGCGGTGTGAAGCACATCCACCCAACCAACTACGCCCGTTACCCACCGGCTGAATATCTCGACGGGCGGTTTGTACCGATGTTGGCCAACGGCCAACATTGTGTGTACGAGCGACATATATTTATGTGTATATGTATACATGCATGCACGTTTGTATGTGCATACGTGTGTATATACATGTGCGTATGTATGTATACATTTAGACATAATGTACACTGTACATACACAGTTGTGGATTTACACGTGCACAAACATGTGATGCATAGTTTTGTATATCTCTCTCTTTCTCTCCCTCTCTCTCTCTGTCTCGCCCTCTGTTGTTTTTTTGTCAGTTCTCTCTCTCCCTCTCTATGTATCTGTTGATGTGCGTATAAAATATCACTTTCCTTTGAGGGGGCGCGGGGGGTAGTCTGTAGCTGTGTGTGTGTGTGCAGTACCGTTCCCCTTTTCCGCCTGCTCTGCGGTTGCCCTTTTCCTGATTGACTTATTGCCTTCAAAAAAAAGGCTGGGGAATGGGGTTGACAGGGGTGAATGCGGGGATGACTTGAGGGGGTATTCAAGTGTCAACGGATGCGCACGTTGCAAGTGCGTCCGCAAGTGATTATGACAATAGCCGCCCGGCGACTCGTGTGAGAGCAAGGTGGAGGCTGCATGTTTAGATTCTTGTTTGCAGGGTTGGCACACGTCACGGCATGCGTCTTGTTCGCAGACCACCACATTCCCACGATCAACCTCACACTTATTTCGACGGAGTGGAAAAACGTGAGGAATAAGGGGACGAGGACAAGGGAATAGGACCTTCCTGAACCCCCCCGAACAAAAGTACCCCTGACGCCCTCTCCAAAACCTCCTCCTGCCTCCTCCCTTCTCCCTCCCTCCTGTTTCCGTCCCTCTCCTTCCACTCCTCCCCGCCCTTCTCTCCCCCCGCCTCCTCCTCCGCCCTCCTCTCTCCCTCTACCTCTCTCCCCTGTCCCCCCCCCTTCCTCCCCCCCTCACACACCCCCCCCCTCCATTCCTCCTCCTCCTTCCCCTCCCCTTCCCCTCCCCTTTCCCATCCTCCTCCTCCTCCTCCTCCTCCTCCTCCTCCTCCTCCTCCTCCTCCTCCTCCTCCTCCTCCTCCTCCCTCCTCCTCCTCCTCCTCCTCCTCCTCCTCCTCCTCCTCCCCCCGCCCGCGCGCGCGGGCGCCTGCGCGGCCGACAGCCCGCGCAGATGCGTGCGCAGCAATCCTCCTCCTCCTCCCCCTCCTCTCCTCCTCCTCCTCCTCCTCCTCCTCCTCCCCCTCCTCCTCCTCCTCCTCCTCCTCCTCCTCCTCCTCCTCCTCCCTCCTCCTCCTCCTCTCCTCCTCCTCCTTTTCCTCCTCCTCCTCTCCTCCTCCTCCTCCTCCTCCTCCTCCTCCTCCTCCCCCTCCTCCCTCCTCCCTCAGCCTGCATGCGCCCGGCGCGGCGCGGGGCGGACAGGCGGGCGACCCGAGACCCCGGACAGCGGCCGCAACCGCTCCAAGGCGCTGCAGGCCTTCGCTGGGATTGGCCGCTGCTCGGGCGGCGACGGCGCCCGAGCACGGTCGGGGAACTTTTGGGTTCGGAGGAGGGAAAAGGTACCTTTCGCCGGTTCTTCCCTTCTTCGCCCTGCGGGGAGGCCCTCGTCGCCACCGCTGGATTCGCCTCGAAATCCTGGTCAGAACGCACCCCGGGAGAGGTCCGCGGAGCAGCGGTATCGGTACTTCTTGGTTTCTGTATGGATAGCGTGTCGTTCCGCTAGCTCTGGCCCGCCGCGCCTCGGCGCGACGCGTTGTCCACTTCCCCGGGTCCAAGCGACAGAGTTCCGAGCCTCCTGCCCCGCGGAGCGACACGCCGTCCGCTTGCCAGGGATAGCGTGCCGCAGGGGCCGCCGCCGCGACACGCTTTGAGCAAGCGTTCCTGACCGCAGATAGGGGTCGGAGGACCACGCCGCCTTGCTGATGCGTTGCCGATGCATCGGCGTTGCATCGCATCGGCAACGCCGGCGATGCGTCGGCTCTGTCGGCCGGGCTCCGCATCGAGCCGCATCGGCGATGCGGCGCGGTCCTTCGAGAACCTTCTACTCAGACCCCATTCGGGAGGCTGTGAGTGACGGGGCCGCTAGGAGCCTGTTCATTCGAACTGATCGGCACAGGTCTGTTCCTGGTTGAGGGTCGAGTGGATCATCTGCTACCTTCACTGGGCTCATGGCCGCCCTCCCGTGGCAAGCATGCCGTTGCAGACAGTTGGCTCAGGAGCGCTCTGGCGGGAGCGCGAAACGGCCCTTGCACCAGAATGTTGACGCAATTCCCCCCCCCCCCCCAAGCATCCAGAGCCTCGTGGCGGCGGTCTCCCCCGAGCTCCCAAGATGGCCCAGGCAGGTCACCCAGACAACCAATATGGGCCAAGATGGTCATTCTAGGGCTCTAAGGGGAAGGGGGCCAGCTTACATTACACCCTCCAGCTCCCTACGTTGCATGCTGCCGAGCCACAACTATACAAGGGGCGTGCACATCAGACGTGGCGAAGCCTCAGCTATATACCGGCCGTGTGACAAACGAGGCGAAGCCTCAATATTAGTACACGTACGCATTCATCTTTTTCAAAGGTCGCTGAAGCGGGGCCGACAGGCCCGTAAAGAGCTGTGTGCACGTGTCTGGATGCTGACGCGGCATCCTGCACGGGCCGCTGCAAACCCAGGGCCCTGCACAGAAAAAACACCACGTGTAGATAATAGTATCCATAACTGCAAGGTGGAGGGGAGGGAGGAGGAGCCCAAAAAGCTACAAGCCAAGATCGTAAACGGAGACTAAACGTGACGATCAAGAGAGGAGGAGGAGAGGAAGCGGCCACCCCATAAATACACCCCTATAAAATCGAGCCCGAGAAAGAATGTTTGAAAACTCATATTCTAGGGCTCTAAGGGGAAGGGGGCCAGCTTACATTACACCCTCCAGCTCCCTACGTTGCATGCTGCCGAGCCACAACTATACAAGGGGCGTGCACATCAGACGTGGCGAAGCCTCAGCTATATACCGGCCGTGTGACAAACGAGGCGAAGCCTCAATATTAGTACACGTACGCATTCATCTTTTTCAAAGGTCGCTGAAGCGGGGCCGACAGGCCCGTAAAGAGCTGTGTGCACGTGTCTGGATGCTGACGCGGCATCCTGCACGGGCCGCTGCAAACCCAGGGCCCTGCACAGAAAAAACACCAGCCCTGGAGAGAACGCATTTCTCGGGTCTGGCGTCCAGCCGCCTCACTTGGACCTCTGTCTCCTCTTCTGGCGCTTGCCACGCGCACTCGCATCAGGCCTCCGCGGCTCCTCCTGCACCGTAGTGCTGGACGCCGCCTCGCTCGACGTCTGACTGGATCCCATCTCGATCCTCCTCTGGAGCTGCAGCACCATGGCGGACCTCAGGGTCTGGTCGCCAGCCCTCGGCGAGCCCTCGATGGCGTCCAGCAGGCTCTTGATCGGGTCATCCCAGAAGCTCTGGCCGCGCATGGCGATGTCTCCGCCAGCGCGAGCCCGATGTCGGACGAGGTCGTGTAGCTTCGTGTACCTCTGCACGGCCGCCGCCGACCGCCAGCGCCCGCGACGCCTCGTGGCCTCGAGGGTGAAGCCGCACTCGACGTAGTCAGACGCTCCCGAATGGCGAAGACCGTGCGGAGGCCCGCACCACTCCAAGTCCAGCGCCGCCAGGGCCTCCCACCACCGCTTGCGGAAGGTGGCGGGGGTGAGGGGGAAGATCAGGTCGCCGTCCCCTGCGACGTCCTTCGCCGCCCGCAACAGGGCCATCACGAAGCCGAACCTCAGTACCACGCCCTGGTCGCTGCCCGTCTTGACTGTCTCGCCTCGAGCTCGCACGCCAAGCGCCAGACTAGCACTGCTTCCGTCGAAATGAACATCCTCCGTCCGCAAGAGACTCCAATCCTGCTCTCTCAAACAGCAGTCGAAGGAGAGCAGCACTAGAATGGACTCGTACAGCTTCCCTTGCTGGATCATCCACAGCGCGATGCAGGCAATCGTTGTGCGGGCCAAAGGCTTGCCTTCGCCCTGTGCCGCCATCCTCAGCCACGACTTGAGGGCCCGCGCCGACTGCGGCATCTTGTCGCGATGGTCCTCGTAGATGTGCAGAAACCCGAAGAAGACGGCGTTGCCCACGCCGACGCTGGACCGGTGGAGGTAGCACAGCGAGGACAGGTAGTTGGCCATCGCGGCGTCCCTCTCGGCGTACGTCTCGAAGGGCACCTGCTCCCTCTTCACGTCCTGCAGGAAGCTCCGCACCTCCTTGACGTACTTCCTGTTGGTGTTGTCGTCGACTGCATGGACACACAGGCGGTTGGCCAGCTGCGTCCCTCCCGCCACTGCGTGCTCCCACGCGCGGGCGCCTCTCCCTATCAGAGGAGGGGGAGTCGCGGCCCTAGACTTCGTCGAGCTCGCTCCCAGGCGCACCGCGTCGGTCCCGTCGACGAGCTGCATCACGATCACGACGAGGATCACCAGTGGATGGCATCGGGCTCGCCGCCCTGGCCCCTCAGCCGCCTGAAGGCCGCCCTCAGCGACCTGGGCAGCCCTCTGGTGACGTGGCCTTGGACAGTGTCGGCCGCGGCGCCCTTCGCGCCTCCACGAGACGGCCCGTCCGCCACGTTCAACTCCGAGGGCACCCAGCGCAGGTAGAGCCTGATCCCGCACGCGAGCTGCACCGCGGCGGCCATCCTGCACAGCCGCAGCAGCTGGTGCGACGACGCCCTGCCCTTGCCAAGGGCGCCCACCACGACCAGCGAGTCGGTGAAGACCAGGACCCGCCGAGCCCATGAGCGGCTGCTCCTGGCCAGATGACGCAGCACCGCCAGCACACCCCTGCCCTCCAGCACGTTGTTGTGTTCGGCGCGCTCCCACTGACCCACGAACGTGGTGGCCCAGCGCTCGGGGTCGAGTCAGCTCGCCTCCAAGGGCGGTGCGGGCCGCTTCGCCGCCCGCCTCAAGTGCGGAGGCAGGGGGCGAAGGGCCCCAGGCGGCGCCGCGGCGCGCCCCACCTCCACGATGGCCTCGCAGAGCGCCGGGGGGTACGGGCAGGCCAGCTTCGTCCACTTCGTGCCACAGGGAGCTGTGCCCCGCAACTCCTGGTGGGGACAGCCCGTCGCCGAGCACCTCGCTGCCGTTCCTGAGCACCTCCGTCCTATCGCCAACAGCGCCTCGCAGGAGGTCAGGATGCGCGTCGGCTTCTTCCATGCCATGCCGAACTGGCAGTAGTCCACCTCCAGCGTGAACACGTCCACCCGCTGGGCCAGCGCCATCATCTCGGGCAGCAGCCAGATGAGGCTCGACGCCGGGTTCTCGAGCGTGAAGTGCACCCCAAGCGTGAGGGCCAGGGTGCACGCCTCGATCGCGACCAGCGCCATCAGAGAGCCGTCCTTCACCTTCCTGCGGTCCGCTCTCCCGAGACCCGGGACTCCCCACAGATGGGAGGGGGTTCGCAGCTTCGGGATCCTGGCTCGCGAAAAGGTGGAGCACGGCGGACCCGCGTGCACCCGCCAAAACTCGCCCTGCCTGATCCGCAGCATCAGCCTCGCGATGGTGGGCTGGTGCAGCAGGTCGTACTGGGGGCCGTTGTCGATCTCCCACGCCTCCGTCCAAGTGGGGACTCCCACGCGGAAACACTCGGCCAGAGCACCTGTCCCAGCGAAGAGCTCCGCCATGCCAGGTCGGCCCGTCACCCTGAAGCCCGTCGCCGCGTCCGCGTCCTCCTGGAACAGGTCGTCCTTCGCACTCTCCTGCCACTCGTGCTCCGAGTACGCCGTGTCCACCTGCACGCCCCATCCTTGCTGCCGAGCCCACTTGGCCTCGGATCTCTGTGCGTCGGGCGTCGCCTCCGTCGACATCACTGCGTACCCGTAGTTGCTGGCGTCCGTCATGTACGCCTGCGAATGCCAGGCCAGCGACAGCTCCGAGAAGAAGAACACCGAGAGCGCGGCCAAGGCGTGCAGCTCGGTGACTACGTCGGTCCACATTCGTCGAGGGCGAAGGCGATCGTCTGCCGCATGGATCCACGCATAGATGACGTGCGGGATAGCGAAGGCCGCCCGAGAGAGCATCATGACCCACGCCCAGTGCCCCATGACGACCTCGACCAGCGCGGGCGAGGCGGACTCCTCCAAGGTCAGGGCCTCGGTGGCCAGCACCAGGTCCCTCAGCTTCTCCTCCTTCACGCGACACCGCAGGGAGACCGGGTCGATGGTGACCCCCAGCTGCTCGGGCAGGCCGACTCCCTGGCTCTCCTTGTGCACTGCGAGGCCGCGCGCTGTCACCGCGCTCCTCGCCTGACCAGCTACCTCCGACAGCACCGGGTCGTCCGCCCCCTCGCCGAGGAGGCCTCCGCCGTAGTCGTCGATGTAGAGCCAGTACAACAGCTGGTGGTCCGCGAGGCTCGGGACAGGGCTGCCGTGCTCCACGCGCCCCGCCCCGTCGGACTCCAGGTCGTCGAAGCAGTCCATCAGCGCCGTGTGTGCGAGGAAGACCGCCCAGCTCCAGCCCATGGGGACGACCGTGCAGGCGACCCCCAAGGTGCCTTCTGGAGGTCGCGGCAGCGATACGCCTCGCTGCTGACCGAACTCCCAGAGCGACCACGGATCCACCCCAGCCAGCACAAAATAGGAGTAGAGCTCGGGGATATTCTGCAGCCTGTAGAACATCACTGGCACGTCCCCCTGGAAGGTCAGGAACTGCTGGTCCCCCAGGACGTCGGGCCCGAGGTCGATCTCCGCGAGAGCTGCTGGCGAGCCGAGCGGCACCCAGGGCGGGTCCTTGAAATGTAGGTTGACCCGCCGAGCGTCCCAGACGAGGCGGGACACCACTTCCCGCCCCGACTTCGTGTGGGCCACCTTCTTGACCACGGTGAACACCGACAGCTTCTCCCGCACGTCGTCCACGTACGTCAGCATGTTCGACTCCCACATCTTCAGCGCGAGCTCGAGCCGGGCGACCCCCTGCTTGAGCTCCGGCGCCTCGTACGGTTTGATCTTGTAATAGGCTTGCATGTCGATCTCGCCCTCCGACTTCAACATCAAACGTCCAGGCTCGTCGAGGTAGGCCTTCGCCGTCACAGCCAGCTTCTTCACGCTGACCCCTCGTAGCCCTTTCGGAGGCAGGTCGACCTCCTCGACCCGCAGCGGGCATAGAGCACCCCTCTGCAGGCGATCCTCCTCCTTCTTCTCCGAGGCAGAGCCGCTCCCATAGCCAACTGGAAGCTTCTCGCCGAAGCGGCGCAAAACCGCTCTGCCGTCGTCGATGGATCCCCAGGTCGCCCTCCGACTCTGCTCGTTCCAAATCCTCCTGACGATCTCCTTCTGCAAGAACGAGGCCTGGTTCCAGGGGCACTCCGACGCCACCTTGGTCCAGTCCTTCAGCTCCTTGAGGTGGCCCCGGCTCAGACTCCGGAGAGCCGCGACGGTCCGACATGACCTCAACCACGTCACCCGCAGCTCGCTCTCGCTCATCTCCCCGCCACTGGGCCCGCCCCAACTCGCTGGCACAAACGGCAACGTCCCCAACAGATCTCGATGCGTCCGAGGCCGCCCCGAGCCGGGCACGAGGGGCTCCCCGATCTGGTCCCCACCTGACATCTGAACGACGAACTGGTGCGCGACCAGGATGAGAGGGCAAGTACAAAAAAGCCCTCACGTCCTCCGAGTTGAAAAAGTAGAGCACCGACGACCGCTCGCGGTAGCTCTCTGGGGCGGACAACGCTGAGCCCCCGTTGCCGAGGGAACGCGTAGGGCTGCCAGCCACAGACGATGAAGAGAAACACCTACTCCCCCAGGTAGAAAGGTCGATGAGCACCGCGAAGAGGATCCCGACAAGCAGAGCCCTCGACCGGTGCACGGGTGGTATTCCGCCTTTGAACCGCTCCCCCACCCAGGAACGGCTAGACCTTCACTCGTCCTTCGCGGCCGACTCCGAGACTGACCCTAAGTGCTTCTGGAAGAGCGCCTTCCTCTTGAGCTTCTCGGTCACCTCGTCGTCAGCCGCATCGATATCGTTCTCGGAACGATCAAGGCGGAAGTACTGCTCGGCCAATACCCAGTCCACCTTGCTCCGCCACTTGGCCCCCGTCTGGTTCTTCGGGCGCAACCAGTCCTCGCGCCGCTGGACCTTATCAAACGCCTTCATCAAGCTGTAGATGCGGAGGCACACCAGCTCCGCCGCCCTCGAGTTGATCACCGTGCTCGGGGGGTCAGTCTCCAGCATTCGGTCCAGCACCATGCCCATGACAGTGACCTCCGCGGCGGCGTTGCAGCTCTCGAGCTCCTTGCTGCGCAGCCACTCGCGCAGCTCAGCCTGCGCCGTCCTCCCGCCTCGGTAGAGGCGAGTGAGGACCTCCGGCGCCACACGCGTGCGGATCTCCCCCACGCGCCCGAGGTCCGCCTTGTCGTCGAAGCCCTTCAGCGCCTGGATCATCGTCTCGCGGGGGTTGCGGGACTCCATCTCCAGCTCGTCGATGCGAATCTTCAGCGGAGTGCGCGCCGAGCCGTCCGAAGCACCGCTCGAGGACCGGTCCCCGACAAGCTCGAAGCCGCCCCCCGAGGAAGGTGAAGGTGACGGGGCCGAAGATCCGCTTCCCCTCGTCGCCCGCGAGCTGTCCATCTCGACTATCGTCTCGTGCTCCCTGAGCTTTCGCAACAGCGCATCGATCTGCCCCTTCGATGGTTCCACGAACTCGTCGTCCCGCCGTGCGTCCGCCGTGTCCGAGCGTGCCGACCGCGATGAGTGGGGCGTCCCGGAACGGTCCTCAGCCTCGAAGAGCACCGCAGGAGCAGTCGCCTTGAGCTCGCGAATCTGGTCGGCCAGCTGCGCCAGCTGCTCCTGTCCCGTCAGGATGGTGCGCAGCAAGTCCGTGGACGAGGGCTCCTCACCTGAGTCGGTATCCGAAGCGGATGTGCCCTTTGCCCTCATGTCCCCGTCCTCGCTGTCCGAACCGTCATAGTCCGAGCCCGTGTCCGAGGCACCCGTGTTGTAGTAGATGGCCCAGATGACCAGAGCGCCGATCCCCAAGGAGATCAAGTAGAAGTCCAGCTCGCCGCTCTCCCGCATCTCGCCCACGCTGTCTTTGATGTCCCCGAGGTAGTCGAGCCACTCTCGTCCCTCTTGGTACGCATGATAGGCGGCTCGCGCCCACTCATACAACCCAAGGTAGTGCCACACACGCCAGCAGATGACGCCCGTCGCGGCCAAGGGGCCCCAGCTCCGCCGAGCCCAGGCCCACAGCCCCGCCGTCGTCACAGCCTCCATCGCACTGAACTTCGGGAAGAGCGAGAGCCTCTTGCGACCACCCTTCTTGACACCGACCTTCTTCGGGCCCTCCTTCGTGACGCCATTCATCCTGTCGATGAGTCGAGCGCTAGCTTGTTCGGCTTCTTGCTTGTCATGAGCGCTCAACCCTTTGTGATCTGTGTAGACCACTCCCGACTTCGCTCGAGTCGACGCGTGGATCTTGTCCTTCGGATTGATCAACTGCACCCTCCCCACAGGGTCCAGAGCCGTCCACTCACCAGCCTTGCCGGGAGCACGCTCCAGAAGCAGCATCACCACGCCTGTCGGCCCGTCCTTGGCCGTCCGCCAGTAGATCCGGTTCCACTTCTTGAAGGCCATCGTGTACCACTGCGAGCTCCCTCGATCTGGATGCCAAGGGAAGCTCTCCACCCGCTCGTGCTCGACCTTGAGCTCCGCGACCTCCTCGACGTCAGCGCCCTCCTCGAGCACCAGTCGGTCCTGGAGGCCCAGGAGCAGACACACCACCCAGAAGAACGTGGTGCCCCGCCGCAACGCCGTCCTGGCGCCAGGGGCACCGCCCCGCGGCCGAAGGCCGCACACGTGCGCCAGCTGGGCGCAGCCGCGCCCCAACGCCGATGGCGGCGATGGGCGCTCACGGGCCCTCGGGGCGAGGCGCGGGCGCTGGCCACGAGCCTCGAAACCTTCGAGCCCAAAAAGCTACAAGCCAAGATCGTAAACGGAGACTAAACGTGACGATCAAGAGAGGAGGAGGAGAGGAAGCGGCCACCCCATAAATACACCCCTATAAAATCGAGCCCGAGAAAGAATGTTTGAAAACTCATACAAGACCGCACAACACGGCCTCAAGATTGCCACAAGAGGACCCCCCAACTGGGCGCGAGGAAGCCACAATGATTAATTGGTTTCCCTATGGTTCTTGGAGGACTTTCCGATTCTCACCTTTTCGGGTTTCCGTCAGCTCAAGATGGCTCATGAAGCCTCCAAGATGGCCCCAAGACAGCCAGAGAGGCCCCCACGAGGGTCCAAGGATCGCCCAACGGGCGATCGCCCCCCCTCGAGTCTTTGGAAGCTCTCGTTGATTCCTGGAGCCAAATCTCGCCTCTGGACGCTTTCCAGCAGCTGAGCCTCGTCGAGAGCGTCGCGGCGGCGGATGACGGTGGGGACAGCGGCGGCGGCTATGGCGGCGACGACGGCGACGATTAATGTGGAGGCAAAGGTTCCGATATCGCTACTCGTTCGTGGAGTGCCTTCCACAGTTGTCCACGGTTGGATTCTCCGCGGACTTCTGGTCCGAACGCGCCCCGGGAGAGGGATGGGTGGCGGTGCCGGCACGTTGTTGTCCCCCCTCCCATTATGGCGACGGCGTCGGACGAAGACGCCCAACCCACCCACCCACCCACCCACCCACCCACTCCGCGCGGGAGCGCGCTCTCGCGAGGGGAGGAGGGGAAGAGGAGGAGGAGGAGGAGGAGGAGGACCCAGACATGCGTCCGGCGACTGCGTGGGGCGTCTTCGTCCCTCTCGCCGCTCGTCGACCTCCCCCGTCCTCGGGCCAGCGCCATGCTGCCCCGGGGGGCCGTGCGCACGACGGCGGGAGAGCCGACCAGTCGCCAGACGTTGGGCTCTCCGCCACAGCAGGAGGAGGCTGCCCGACGCCGCCATGAAGCTCTACGTAGCGTTTGCTGGAGAAGAGGGCGTGCGGTTTGGTGTCCTGCTCGGCGGCAGCGAGGCAGCGGCGTCTCCGCGGAGGCGCATCAGCAGCGATTTCGGGGCAGCGACGTCTGCGGACGATTTGCCCTCTCCACCCCGGGGAGGCCGCGAGTCGCGCCAGCCCATGAGACGCCAAAAGGTGCCACGGCGGCCTCCCCGCGACGGGGTGCAAGCAAGCACCGCTCCCGTCGCTGTGGATCGTCCCTCTCCTCTTGCTTCTCCTCGTCTTCGTATCCTTCTTCCTCCTGCTCGTTCTCTTCCCCGTCCGTGGCCGTGTTGGTATCCTCCTCATGTTATTCCCCCTCCTGGTCAACTCCCGTGCCGAATTACAATCATCACTCTCGCCCCCTTCTACAGATCCTCCTTGTCAGAGTCTTCGTTCGCCTCATCTCCCTCCGTCTTCGTCTTCCTTCCCGTCCCCCTCCCCACACACCAGATCCTCCTACCCGCCGAGCCCGAACTCAAGCTGCCCTGTCTTCCACTGTCGGCGAATGTACCACTCGGAACCTGACGCCAGCAGGTCCGACGGCACCTGCAGATCGCACAGCATTATTCTGTGACCAAGGCACCGAACCATTGATCAACATCTGTTAAAACGGGGCTGGGAGATTCCGATTGCCAGCGCAGACCTCCACGTTCTCACTGAGTCTGCCAAGGGCCTCGCCCAGAAGAGGAACCGGAAGGCGAATTGTTCCCTGTGCTTACTCGTCCTCGGGAGCAACGCTTGGCTATTTGTGGTCACCTCGCGACAGCTCCATTATCTGACGGCCGAGTGGTTATGTCTTCTGTTCGAGGCTGCTTTGAAAGTGTTGGTGGATGAGTGCTCTTGGATGACGATGATTCATTTCCCGCTCGCCATCGACGTTTCATCACTTCCACCCAACCGATTTGGCGAATTCCAAGGAGAAGCCTACAGTACGATTGGTTATAATATTTTTGGTGGCGGCGTTGAAGAGGCATCCGTGTGAATCGATGTTGTTTGATAGGCGCTTCACAAAGACGCCAATGTTTCTTACGCCACGGATGGCATCGCTATGGTCCCCTTTCCGGGCGTTCTGTATGTTGATTCCCTTTGCTGTTGTGCCATATTGGGAGCCTCCACCTTGCCCATTCTTACAGTTGTTGTGCGAACCTGGAAGCGAAGGCCTGAACTGAACGCCCGTGGCAAAGGGCTTGGGATGTGTTCGCAATGCGCAGAGGTCCATAGTTGTGAGCCACATCTTCAGATTACAAAAGCTATATCCACACAGGCATTATCTTGGGTTTCTGGGTGTCAAAGAACTGCATCACGGAAAACGTGTTCAGGATGCATGTGGTGGACAGCTTAAGTAGCATGTGCAAGTTCCACTCGGTGAGGAGGGAACGGCAGTTCTGTATCCATTTCGGCTTCGAGTGCCAAGGTCGGTTCTCGACCGAGAAGCTTGGCCTGACCCGCAAGAGACAATTGGTGGACCTAGGCGACACGCAATTTCCGAGTTTCGGCAATTAACATGTGACTGAGCGATTTACCATATCGTTGCGCTGCACGTTTTCAGCCTGTCATCACGCAGTCACCGTGCGTTATAGCCGCGATCCAGTCCAATCCTCGTCGTCCTCATCCTCGTCGTCGCCCTCCTCCTCCTCCTCCTCATCCTGCTCCTCCTCTTCCTTGTCGTCTTTGTCCCCTGCGTCTGTGCTCGAGCGACGAGGGAACGACTGCTGCAGAGCCCCCCTTTATCCTCTTCCTCTCCCCGAGGGAGGAAGACCGGCACAACCACACGGTGGGGGCGTTGGTTAAGGAATGTGCCCAGGAGGCGTCAGGCCCAAGAGGGTTCCTTCTCTGATGAGGGCGGCGGCAATATCCGCTGCCAATCTGCGATTGAAGTTCCACTGGCTTCCAGACTCTGGGTTCCTTATCCAATGCTTCCTTGTCCAATGCCCCCACCCCGCGCTCTCGGAGGTCCGTGCGGACTCTCGGAGCGGCGCTGGCCCCTCCCCCCTTCCCCAGGGCGGCGGCGCCACTGGCCGCCGCCCCACGGCGCGCTCGGCGCGCCAGGGACGGGGGTGCAGCGCGGACCCGAGAAAATCACCCCGGCCTACCAAGGCGTACAGTCCACCCGCATAGTCATGGTAGGCCACCTTCCCAAGGACGCACATCCTTATTATAGTGGTTGACTGTATGATAATGTTGATGCTTCCTCTCCTACGGTGGGGGCGTTCGCTGAGGAGTGCGTCCAGGAGTCATCCGACCCTGGAGGATTCCTCATCCGATGGGGGCGGCGGCGATGTCCATGGGCAAGCCTCAATTGGCGTGCACCCGCTTCCAGACTCTGGACTCTTTATCGAATGGCTGCTTATCCCAAGCCCTCACCGTATCTC
Source organism: Prorocentrum cordatum (assembly GCA_963575745.1). Taxonomy (NCBI): domain Eukaryota; class Dinophyceae; order Prorocentrales; family Prorocentraceae; genus Prorocentrum; species Prorocentrum cordatum. The sequence continues at coordinate 615,792 of CAUYUJ010000781.1, forward strand.
GCCCAGCCTCATCCAGGACGGTTCGTCGGCACGCCAAGCACGTCGAAGGGAACGGTGAGGTGTTGCCAAGACCAAGAGGGCATCCGGTCATCCGAGTTTCAGGTCGTGGACGTCTCGCGGGCCAAGGGGCGCCATCGGTCCCACGGTCGATAGTGAGCTCGACAGGCAGAGAGGTCGATCGATATATATATATACATACACACAAACATACGTACTTACATCCATCCATCCATCCATCCACCCACCCATCCATCCATACATACATACATACATATGATACAAGAGAAAAGCCCCAACCATATGTTTTAACTATACGACTATGGGGTTATAGGGCTACAGGGCTGTAGGACTACAGGGCAATAAGGCGATGGGGCTAGAGGGTGATAGGGCTATACGGATATAGGGGTATAGGGTTATAGGGCTATTGGGCTATATGGGGTATAGGGCTATAAGGCTATAAGGCTCTAGGGCTATAAGGTTATAAGGCTATTAGGGCTCTAGGGCTACAGGGCACCCGGGCACCCGGGCACCTGGGTTCCTGGGCAGCCGGGCGCCTGGGCAACCGGGCACCCCCGCGCACCCGGGCACCCGGGCACCCGAGCACGCGGGCACCCGGGCCCGCCGCCGAAATCGGCGGCACACCTCACCTAACCATACGAATCCGCTAGGACCCCTACAGGGGCAAGCTCTGATTGGGGAACATGCATATCTCTATGTATGTATCGGAGGTTGGGGAGTAAGATCGCAGTGCCATGGAACGGAGACCCCCCACCGGGAAATCGGTTTCGGTTTCGTGTTCGTGTCGTGCGTGCGGGCGAGGCGAAGCTGCGCGTGATCCTCCTGTAGCTAGGCCAAAGTAGGAGCCAAAGTCCGTCGCCCAGCAGCCGGTGGCCGGTTGGGCCGGGCGGTGTCCCGGGTGTCCCAGGTGTCCCAGCCCGTCCGCCGGTGGCCGGTTGGGCCGGGCGGAGTCCCGTGGTGTCCCGTGTGTCCCCGGCGTCCCGGTATCGATATTGAGATCGATGTGGTGCCCCGAGGTGTCCTGTGGTGTCCTGTCGTGTCCCAAAAATTGAGATCGATTGTGACATCGATAATGAGATCGACAGGTGTCCCGTGTTGTCCCGTGATGTCTTATGGTGCCCCGTTGAGTGAGATCGATAGTGAGACCGATAGTGAGATCGATGTGTTGCCCCGAGGTGTCCCGAGGTGTCCCAAAAAGTGAGATCGATCGGAGGTGAGGGGGTGAGATCGAAGTGGAAAGGAGAGCACCCCTACCGGGAAATCGGTTTCGGTTTCGTGTTCGTGCGTGCCGTGCGCGCGGGCGAGGCGAAGCTGCGTGGGCGGGCGAGAAGAAAGTCTCCTCCGGCTGAGGCGCGGCCGGACCAAATGATTCCTTTCCGGGGGCCGGTGGCCGCGGTGTGCCGCCGGTGTCCCGCTTCTGGCTGAGGCGCGGCCGGACCAAATGTTTCCTCTCCAGGGGCTGGTGTCCCGCCGGTGTCCCCTCGGTGTCCGGATGATGAAGATGACGATGGTGATGATGTCGATGATGTTGATTCATGATGATGATGATGATGATGATGATGATGATGATGATGATGATGGTGATGGTGATGGTGATGGTGATGGTGATTGTGGTGATGATGGTGTCCCGATGATGATGTTGTTGATGATGATGTTGACGTTGTTGATGATGATGATGATGATGATGATGATGATGATGATGGTGATGGTGGTGATCATGATGGTGTCCCGATGATGATGATATGTTGATGATGAAGATGTTGCTGGTGATGATGATGGTGTCCCGATGATGATGATGATGATGATGATGATGATGATGATGATGATGTTGGTGATCATAATGATGTTGATTTTGATGATATGATGATGATATGATGATGATTAAGATGATGATGATGATTCCCGGTGGTGATGATTAGGTTTATGATTATGTTGTTGATGAGGAAAGTGATGATGATGGTGTCCCTGTGATGCTGATGTTGTTGATGATGATGACGATGATAATGTCCCGATGATAATGCTGATGTTGATATGGGGATGATGATGATGATGATGATGATGATGATGATGATGGTGTCCCGATACTGATGAAGATGGTGGTGATGATGGTGACGATGATGATGGTGTCCCGATGATGGTGATGATGATGTTGATGATGTTGCTGACGATGATGATGTTGTCCCGATATGGTGGTGTTGATGATGCTGTTCATGGTGATGATGACATGATGATGGTGGTGCTCCGATGATGACGATGGTGTCCCGATGCTGATGTTGCTGATGAAAATGATGGTGGCGATGATGGTGTCCCGATGACGATGACGGTGGTGATGATGATGTTGATGATGATGGTGATGAGGTGGTGATGATGATGGTGTCCCGATGATGATGATGCTGCTGATGTTGATGGCGTCGGTGACGATTCTGTTGTTGGTGATGAAGATGCTGGTGACGTTGATTGTGAGATCGATTGTGATTTCGATAATGAGATCGATAGTGAGACCGAATGTGAAATCGATTGTGAGATCGATAGGGAGGTCGATTGTGAGATTGATCGTCAGATCGATCGTGAGATCGATCGAATGAAATAGACCGAGTGATATCGATTGTGAGATCGATCGGGTGGGATCGGTCGAGCGAGACCGATGGTGAGATCGATCGTGAGATCGACAGTGAGACCGATCGAGTGGGACATTGGTCCCTCCCCCCCCGAACCTCCTTATCACCCGAAAGGATGGTCGTATAGGTAGTGAGATCGATAGTGAGATCGACTGGTGTCCCGCCGTGTCCCGTGGTGTCCCGTGGTGTCCCGCTGAGTGAGATCGATAGTGAGATCGATATTGGGATCGACAGGTGTCCCTCGGTGCCCCGTGGTGCCCTAAGGTATCCCATTGGGTGATATCGATTGTGAGATCGATAGTGGGACCGATAGTGAGATCGAGAGGTGTCCCGCGGTGTCCCATGGTGGCCCGTGGTGGCCCGTGGTGTCCCGCGGTGTCCCGTTGAGTGAGACCGATCGTGAGATCGACACTGAGATCGACAGGTGCCCCGTGGTGTCCCGTGGTGTCCCGTTGAGTGAGATCGATAGTGAGCTCGATACTGACATCGATACTGAGATCGATGTGGTGCACGGAGGTGTCCCTCGGTGTCCCGTGGTGTCCCGTCGAGTGAGGTCGATAGTGAGATCGATGTGGTGTCCCGAGGTGTCCCGTGGTGTCCCGTTGAGTGACATCGACAGTGAGACCGATAGTGAGGTCGAGAGGTGTCCCGCGGTGTCCCGTGGTGTCCCGTGGTGGCCCGTGGTGCCCCGTGGTGTCCCGTTGAGTGATATCGATAGTGAGATCGGTCGTGAGATCGACAAGTGTCCCGTGGTGTCCCTTTGAGTGAGATCAATAGTGAGATCGATTGAGTCGGATGTTGGTCCCCCCCCTGTCCCCCCGCCACAACCTCCTTATCACCCGAAGGGTCGTCGTATAGGTATGTGTATATACATCTATGGATTGGTAGAGGGATTTGTAGGTGGAAAACGAGATCGCTAGAGCTCGCAAGCCCCGAGCACGGCCAGCCCTGGGGTCTCTTGATCCGTCTTGGGCCGATTTTGGGTCACTGGGGTCGTCTTGGATTGCGTCAACACTCGAAAAGGGAATACGCTAAACATGTGCGCTCTGCTTTAGAAATGGGGAAGAACGGTTGCCTCTTGGGGCCCTCTAGGACGGCCTCTCGGAATCGGGGGCCCTCTCGGCATTATTGGAGCTATTTGTGGGGTCTTGGAACGCTCCTGGGCCGTCTCGAAAGCCGTTTTGGAAGCTCCTTGGGGCCGTCACGGCCCACCCGGGGGAGCCCGGGGAATCCCCAGACCAAAATTCTAGACGCTTCGCATATCCCCACCAGTGTCGTTGATGAGGTTGCCCCTCTTCACTCTTGCGCCGACACGATGTTTTGGCATTTGTGTCGCCTACGGCACGGATGTCGTCCGGGTGTGCCTGTCGGTCTACTTCGTCTCTGACGGCGTTGTTTGTCTGACTCACACCGAGCGATCGACCTCTGCGTGTTTATGGTCGCGCCGCCGCGCCATTTTGGCTGCGCTGACTTGCTGGTCGCCACCGGGATTTCCAACCCCACCGGGTTTGAGAGTTTCGGTGCTGGCTCTACTTCTGGGTGGCTGCCCGCTCGCTTGCTTCTCTTGCCCGGCTTTTCCTGCTGCCCAGTCGCGGCCCGACTATTGTTCGGACGGCTTTCGGCCCGCCTCGCGAGCTTGCTGACCAAAAAGTATCCCCACCAGCCCTCCTCGACAGGTGGTTCTCCCTGGTCTCCCGCGCCTCCTGAGCCGCAGCGTAGCTCTCTCCTGTGGGCTCTACTTCGCTTCGTCCTTCGCGTTGTTGTTCGCTTCCTCTTCCCTTGCGCTAATTGAGGCCGCTGCTAGTTTACAAGTTCCTGGACGGCGCGCGGCACTTCCGCTTGCGCTCGCGAACAAAAAAGTACCCCCACCAGCCCATGCTGAAACGATGTCCAGGCGAGTTGAGGTGATCAGGGAAATGCGGGAGCAAAGACGGGGACGGCCGAACCGTGCGAAGGAGGGAGGAGGAGAAGGAGGGGGCCGGATGGATGGATGAGGGAGTGGAGAGAATGAGGGTTGATGGGTGAGGAGGAGGAGGAGGAGGAGGAGGAGGAGGAGGAGGAGGAGGAGGAGGAGGAGGAGGAAGAGGAAAAAGAGAAGGAGTAGGAGGAGGGAGGAGCAGGAGGAGGACGGCAAGCAAAACGGCCAGAGGTCTATTGGATGCCTCTCGGAGCCTCTTGGGGTATCGCTTGGGCGCTTCTCGGTGGCATCTTGGGACGTTTTGGAGGTATCTTGGAGGTCCTGGGGAACTCTTGGGGCCGCTTGGGGTCCTCTTGAAGGCCTTTTGGGGGCCTCTTGGGGGCCTCATGGGGCCATCTTGGGACCTCGTGGGGCCTCCTGGGCGCTTCTTTGGGCCATCTCGGACGAAATCGATCAAAGAAGAGAGGGGGCTTCAAGTAGGGCTGCCCCCCCAAGGGGCCAAAATGGAGCCAAAACTTTGGAAAACAAATGACGCTTGCTTCCTCGACTACCCGCGACAGGCCCCGTCCAGGTCCACGGGGGGGGAGGGGTCAAGACCCCCTCCCCGCCCGCAAGCCGTCTCGCTCACTTTCACCCGCCCTCCCAACACATACGTCGCACCCGAGTCTGGCCCGAGCCTCAGCATATTCAGCAGTCGTCTTTGGATGGGCAGCGACTGGGGGCCAATCCGCCGCCGCCTCCGCCGCCGCCGCCGTTGCCCGCCGCCGCCGTCGCGCCGCCGCCGCCGCCGCGCCGCCGCCGCCGCCGCCGCCGCCGCCGCCGCCTCCGCCGCCGCCGCTTGCCGCCGCCGCCGCCCGCCGCCGCCGCCGCCCCCCCGGTGCCAAACCGCCGCCGCAGCCGCAGCCGCTGCCGCCACCGCCGCCGCCGCCGCCGCAGCCGCCGCCGCCGCCGCCCCCGCCGCCGCCGCCGCCGCAGCCGCCGCAGCCGCCGCCGCCGCCGCAGCCGCCGCAGCCGCCGCCGCCGCCAAGTGTACTCTGTATTGTTTTTTTTGACAAGGATGATGTGGAGGGGGGCCGCATCGGGTCGTTTGCGCATGTTCCGAATTTGGAGGCAGAGTGTGTTTTGTATTGTTTTTTTACAAGGGATGGTGGGGGGGGGTGTTGTCATGGACTCGGGTTGGCCCCCAGTCGCCTGGGGGAGGGGGTGTTTATTAATAGGGAACAGTGATATGAACTCCTCCCCGAAGGAGAAGAAGGGGGTTGGAAGAGGAACCGCCCTAGACCACCTACGCCCAGAGGGCTGTATGGATTTGTGGCCTCGAGGTCCCGGCCTGTTATACCCCCCAAACCCTTCCCCAGCTAGATTTAGACGTACATGTCTACGTATGCATGTACGCACAACAGAGAGGGTGATATCTATGTATATGTATACATATGTATATATATGTAATTCTGTGTGTAGGGCTATACGTGTATATAAGTGTACGTAGACTGTGAGCGAGAGAGAGATAGACAGAGAGAGAGAGAGGCAGAGAGAGAGAGAAAGAAAGAGAGAAAGAGAGAGAGAGAGAAGGCATGCTCCTGAGACCCTGAGGGTGGGGGAAAGCACCCATGTCCACTGCCCTCCAGCCGTCCAGCAGTCAGCTCCAGCCCCGAACCCCCGACGTCGTGATTTTTTTGACAACGTCGACCCCCAAAGGTCTGGAATTCTTCCCTGGGCCCGGCTTTTCATCCTGAGTCGTTTGCGACGGCCCACAGGCCCAGTAAGGGACCCCGGAGGGCCAACACAGAGAAAAACCTCCCGTCGTGATTTCGTTCGCATTTCGAGGGGGTCTGGGGCAGCTGCGGACGTGGATGCTCCCGGGCGCTGCCGGGTGGGGACCCCGAGCAGCTCGGGGGGGCCGCCCTCCCGGGCAACGAACGCCCCGCGCCCGCCCAGGCTGGAGGCATGCAGATGGTGGGCGGCGCAGGCCGCCGCGGCGGCGGGGAGGAGGCGGCGGCGGTGGAGGAGGCGCAGGGGCAGGAGGCCAGTGAAGGAGCAGGTCGGTCTTGAGCCGTGCTTTCAGCCTGCTGTTAGCTGCTGGACTTGACCTCATGCTGTGTCTGTGTTTGTGTCGGTGGAGGAGGAAGAGGAGAAGACGGGGGGGCAGGTTCGTTCGAGCCTGGCGAGGGTGCGGCTTGTAAGCTGAGGTGGGTCATCGTGGACTCTTGCGTTGGCTACGCCATGGGAAATAAGTGCGGGGAGAGGAGGAGGAGAGAGGAGGAGGAGGAGGCGGATTTTGGCGGGGGAGGAAGAGGAAGAGGAGGAGGAGGAGGAGGAGGAAGCCGAGGAGGAGGAGAAGGAGGAGGAGGAGGAGGTAGATGGAAGGACGAGGAGGAGGAGGCGGATGAGGAGGAGGAAGGAGGGGAGGAGGTGGACTGGAGGAGGAGGTCCGTAGCCGTTTTGGCTCAAGCCATTTTGGCTCAAGTTGCCATCTCGTCAAGGTAGCTGGTCAGGACAGCCTTTGTGTGGTGGGTAGCTGTTTCGAGCAGGTTGGGTCCCTCCCCCATAGCACGCACTGTCGCAAACAGTCGCGCTCCGCAGAGGTCCGGAGCCAGCCCCGCCCCCCCCTCCCCCCCCTTTCCGCCCAATGTCGAAACGCCGAACAGAATAAACGCTCACTTTTCCGTTTGGAACGCATGTGGCTTTTGAGGCGTATATCCAATGCTCTTCGGCCCATCCCGCCACCGAGCTTTGGTTGTGGGTCATGGGCCTCTAGGGTGTTCGTTGGGATGTCGCGGGGGGGTTTTCGGGGGCCTCGTGGAGGCAGTTTTGACACCTCTTAGGGGCCGTTGTGGAAACTCTGGGGATGTGCTGGGGGCTTCCTGGGGGACACATGGGGCACCTTCGGGGCCTCGCGGGCCTCCTGGGGGGCATCTTGGGCCGTGTCGGAACCTTCTTTGGCCGGATTGGGCCTCTTTGGTGGGCCTCTGGGGCCGTCTTGGGGCGGTTTGGGGAGTTTCTTGGGACGTTTTGGGGCGTCGGAAGCTCGATTAGTCGAGAACCCCCCCAAAACATGCAACAACGAAACCCAAACCACACAATGATTTTGGCCTCGCGCGGACCTCTCAGGAAGGCTCTTGGAGTTCTCTCGGGCCTCTCGAAGGCTTCTTAGGTCATCTTGGAGCAACCTTGGGCGTCTTGGGCCATCTTGGAGCCGTCGTCGTCGTCGTCGCCGTCGTCCGTCGTCGGTCGTCGGTTGTCGGTCGTCCTTCGTCGTCGTCGCCGTCGTTGTCGTCATCGTCGCCGTCGTCGTCGTCGTCGTCGTCATCAGTCGTCGGGGTCGTCGTCGTCGTCGTCCGCAAAAGGCCGTCGTCGTGATCGTCGTCGTCATCGTTTTCGTCGTCGTCGTCGTCGGTCGTCGTCGTCGGTCGTCGTCGTCGTCGTCGCCGTTGTCGTCATCATTATCGTTATCGTTATCGTCGTCGTCGTCGTCCAACGGAACTGTTTGCAAGACCCCTACGCAGCATCCCCCCCCCAACGTGCCATCCGCTAAGGGTCGTTCGTCTGGCCGGTCATCGTTGTCTGTCGTCGCGCCCTGGGAGTGCACGACGTCTACGCAGCACACACACACACACGCGCACACCGTTCCGCAAAGGGGGCCACCGTCATCCGTTCGTCATCGTCGTCGTTCGTTCGCTCGTGTGCCGCGGCCGCCAAAACAACCCCGCGCAACGCGCGGGGTGTTTCGTGGGGTGCTCTGACCTCAAAAGACCTCTCGCGTTGCGCGCGCAACGCGCGGGGTCTTTTGAGGTCGGAAGTCGGAGCACCCCGCGCGTTGCGCGCAACGTTCGGGGTTGTTATGCACAATTGTGTTGGCGGCTGCGGCGCACGAGCGAACGAACGAGCGAACGAAAGAAATGACGACGACGGCGACGGCGACGACGACGACGACGACGACGATGTCGACGAGCGACGACCGGCGACGACGAGCGACGAGCGACGACCGACGAGCGACGAGCGACGACGACGCACGGATGGCGGCGGCCCCCTTTGCGGATGGCACTAAAAGGGTGGGTGGGTGGGGCTGCGCAAAGGTCTTGCACTCCCGGGAGACGACGACTGACGACGACTGGCCACAGGAACGGCCCTTTGCAGATGGCAGCACGTATAGGGGGGGGGTAGGGGGGGGATGCGACGGACGACGGCCTTTTGCGGATTGCACGTACGGGGGGGGTGGGGGGAGAGCTGCGTAGACGTCGTGCAATCCCAGCGCGGAGGGACGACGGACGACGGCGACGATGACCCGCCAAACGAACGGCCGCTGTTGCGGATGGTTGGTACGTAAGGGTGGGGAGGTGCTACTGACGACGGCCCCTTGCTGATCGCACGTGGGGGGAAAGGGTGGTGGAGTGGGGGGAGGCTTGCAGCCCCGGCAGTCCAGGGGGACGACGACGACGACGACGACGACGACGACGACGACGAAGACGACGACGACGACGTCGACGACGACGACGACGTCGACGACGTTGGCGACGACGACGACGACGAAGACGGCGGTGGCGGCGGCGGTGGCGGCGACGGCGACGGCGACGGCGACGACGGCGAACTGCGAACTGCGGACGGGGATGGCGTATGGGGGGGGGATGTTCCGCTAGTGTGTTGCAGTCCTGGTGGACGCTGACGACGGACGACGACGACGACGACGACGACGGCTCTAAGATGGCCCAAGACGCAAGGTGGTTCCAAGATGTCTCAGGAAGCCGCCGAGACGCCCCACGAGGTTCCAAGAAACTTCCCAAGAGGGCCCCGAGAGGCCCAAATCATGGGTTTCGCTGTGTTTCAATATTTCTGGGGTTTTCGACTGGTCGAACATCCGACGCTCCAAGACGTCCAAAGAGGCACCCAAGACCGTCCCAAGCCGGCCCCAAAGGCCCCCAAGAGGGCGAGGGCCCCAAGGCGGCCCAAAGACCGCCCCAAGACGTCCCAAGAGGCCCCAAAGAGGGGCCCGAGCCGGCCCAACAGGGCTCCTAAAGTGCCAAAGATGCCTCAGGAGGCCCCCAGGAGGCCGCGACACGCCCCAAGAGGCCCCAAACGGCCCCCAAGAGATTTCAAAACTACATCCACGAGGCCCCCGAGAAGCTTCCCGCGACATCCCAACAAACATCGTTTACGTGTTCTACGGGGGAAGCGATGATCGATTACGTGGTGTGTTCACATCGTCTGTTCCCGTACCTTCGAGTGTCTGCCGACCTCCGATCCCCATTCAAGATCCACGCGTGTTTGGACATTATGCTGGATCTGGAGGCCCTGGTCAAGCCCACATGTCAACGCGTGAGGCCGTTGGAGATCCCTCGGGCGCTCAGACCTGATAGTCGCTGGCTTACTTGCTCCCTCCTACCTCGAGGCCCTCCTGGTGATGCCCGCAGACCTCTACCAGGCCGTGTCAGTCCACACTACCGAGTGGTTGTCTCGTAGTGTCGAGTATTTCGAGACACCCGACGGGATTGTGAACACCCCAACCACGATGATGGAGTTTCGTGAAAAGAAATCGAGATCTTGGAGGCCCCCTTCCCCTCAGCAATATGTTGGTCTCAATGCTGGCCTCAGCGAGCTCCGATCCTTGGCGATGGTTGCTTCGGAGAAGATCGAGCCTCTCGAGGTCCAGGACATTGCACGTGCGCGTATTTGTTTTAAGGCTACCACGGCCCTTGGCATCGACATGTGGCCGCCGCAGGCCTTCCTATCTGCACCAGCTGACGCATTTGAGCTTCTCACAGGCATCCTGAGGCAGGGTTGAGGAAACGTTGAGGTTCCCGCCGCGGTGCTACGTGTGCCTCATGGCCATGTTGCCAAAGTCCATTTCGGAGGAGCGTGCTAGTGTGGAGTGCCCTAGCCTCTGTCGTATGCATATTGCAAGGCCCGTGGTTTTGATACCGACGCCTGGAACAACAAAACCTGGACGTCTGGGACCCGGCGGTCAGAGGATCATTGGCCTTGAAGGCCATGCTGTTTTGCGAACTAGCCCACGAAGTGGCTCATATTTGTGGTTTTGAATCGGCTGCCTTGCAGTGGGATCTGGAGAAGCTTGTTGATTCGATTCGCCCCCGTAAGCTCCTGCACTTTGCTGCCAGTCGTGGTTATCCAGGGCATCTCGTATAGTTTGGGGCTCCGCATGCACACCTCCGAGGCTCCTGGGGGTTTCTGGAAGCCTTTCGGAGTTGTCTGCTGGGGAGTCTATACTGGCGGGTTTCACCCAGAGTATGCCTTGGGTCAAGTGCTGTTTGTGCGGGGTGTTGGAGCAGGCTCATAGCAGGGTCCATCGGGGCCCTCGAGATTCCCCACATGTACGTGTTCCTATCAGGTCCTACGTGGATGGCATTGCACAGTACTTGCAAGGTACCTCTTCTTTCATCGGCCGCTATCTTCCTCAGGCGGCGCGCACTTTCCAACAAGACGTCTCCGAGCTAGGCTGTATAGTCAGCTCGAAGTCCGGGGCGGTGGCCTCGTCGATGCAGCTGCAGAGGCTCATCGAGGCAGAGTTTAATAATCATGGAGTTTCTATCACGTTTACGTCCTTTGCCAAGGACCCCGGTATGGTCAGCATTGCGTGATACGTTTGCTCGTGTTCCTCCCTCCAAGCGCTGGCGGCACGTTCGTGGGCCGATCGTTGCTCTCTATGCTGCGTTGTTCGGCTTAGGCTGGAAGCCTGTGCAAGCCGATATGTGGACGGTCGAAGGCAGAGCTCCTCTTCGATTGGATCATGCAGATTTCCGTTATCATGTCACGTTCTGCGCACGCGCTAGTTGTTCTGCATCCGTCTGGCCCTCTGCTTCACGGCGTTGGCGTGGTCAAGGCCTTGAGTCAGGCGCCCACTTCACCGCCGTAAGGCCAGACATCAGGAGACGATTAGGAATGGAGATTACAAAGGAGCTGCTCTCTTGACCACGATCTCGATCGGCGGCTGTCGGCCTGAAGGCCGACTTCATAATGCAGGTTATTCCACGCTTGGCAGGTGCCCTCGCTGTGGAGATGGCAAGGGGACCCCGTTGCACCGCTGCTGGGCATGTCCGCCCAACGCGTTCCTGTCCGATCCTGGCGCTGCGGGCAGCGAGCACCTTGCCTTGGGAGGCCGATCCTCGCAGTGCGTGCTGGCCCGTGGCCCCGCCGCCTCGGCGCCACCTGCGGGCGCCCGAGGCCTCCGCGAGAGCTCGTCCGGGCCCGGGGTGTCTTCCGCGATCGACATCGGGGCCGTCGGAGGCACGCGGGGCCGCGGCGGCTCGGGGGGAAGGTGTGCGACGGGCGCGCGTGCGCGACGACGCGGACGGTCTACGGTCTCCTTGGGCGCCCCTGAAAGGATGGATTTTTCATTTGGATGCTCGCGCGCGCGGCGCGTTGCCTATTCCTGAACAGTCCAGCCCCCGAGCTGAGTCATGTGCGTTTCCTATGGTGGTTCTGCATGCTGATGGTGGCAGGTTGCGCCATGCAGGCTACCTACCCCTCGTGAAGGGTATGAGGCAGCCACGAGTGCAGGTAGTTGCTAGCAGTATGATGCTCGATCCGTGGCCTCTGATCTGGAGTGCGCTCGACGATCGTGGTCCTGGTCGGGTCGGGGCGCTCTGGACTGAAAGTCGCTCTTCGGCCCATCCGAGGGCCTAATTCGCTATCGGTGAAGAGGAATTGCTCCTGCATTGGTGCGCCGATTTCTTTGCAGGATGGGCCGCTGGTCACGCCCCCCCCTTCTCTGGCCGAGGCTGACCTCGCCCAGTATGTCCGTCGCCTCACCTCCCGCGCTCTCGATCGCCCGATGGCGGTCCACAGGGAGGCGGCGCAGGAGAATCCTCGACGAGCCGCTGACAGGCTCAGCCGCCCACCGCCTCGCCCTGCCCCTGTTCCCTCGCTTCGGGTGCGCACGCAGAGGTTGAGGAGCGCGGGCCATGAGCCTTGTCGGCGGCGTTCTTGCATCCAGCGTCCAGCGTGCCAACGCCAGTTCACCTTGAAGGGCCAGGTCTAGGACTGTTGCCCAGGCCCGCGTTTCGGCCCTCCCCTCCTCTCGGCGGACCCTTCCGCCACCAGTTGCACCCAGGATGTGCCAGCAATCATCGCTTGAGGATCCTGCGGGGAGTTTTGTACTGTGAGCACTGCGGTGCCCACGCCAGCGTGCATCTTCAGAGTCCTGCGCTGCCTTGCGAGACTGACCGTCCTCCCTCTAAAGCAGGTAAGGAGGTGCTCTCCAGGCTGGCACGGGGGCTGCCCCCCAAGAGCGGTGTTAAATTCCCGCAGGCCTGAGTCTGCCACGTGCCCAGGCTTGACCTGGTCCCCACGCGCTTCCTCGTCTCATCATCCTCGTCCTCGTGCTCCTCACTTTCCTCCTCCTCCTCGTCCTCTTCCTCCTCCTCCTGTTCCTCCTCCTCCTCCTCCTCCTCTTCCTTCTCCCCCTCGTCGTCCTCCCGGTTTGATCCTTCCTCTCCTCCTCCGCTTTCTCACCTGCCTCACCCCGTTCGGCTCCATCGTCATCCTCGCTCGCTCGTTACCTGAATACCAAGCTCGAAGGAGCAAACCCCTTTCCCCTTCGAGCCTTCCTCTACGCCCCTTCCCAGGGGGTTTGGACTTGGGGGTGCGACCCCATTGAGCAACTAAAGTCAACCCCCATCCTTGGCCCCTTTTGCTGGCCGCGCCCCGCCCGAGGAGGGGGAAGAGGAGCAAGAGGAGGGCGAGGAGCGGCGAGCGAGGAGGAGGAGGAGGAGGGCGAGGAGAGGAGGAGGGCGAGGAGAGAAGGGTAAAGCCCCCTCTGCACGCCCGCGCGCATCTCCTGCGCAGTAGAAGGCCCAGCCCCTGCCACGCGCCGGAGGTGTCTGTTGCACATCTCCCCTGCGCGCCGCTGCGCACGCCTGCGCAGTCGGCGACTGCACGCAGAATCGGCGATGCACTGTCCAGAAGCCATACAGTCGGACCGAGACAAGATCGAGGTCGGTTCGGGGAGGGTACCCTAGTGCTCTTGGTGTTTGCTGGATGCTCTCGTGCATCCTGGGGGAGGGTACCCTTGGATGTTGTATTTGTTTTGGCCGACGGAGGGTCTCATGCTCTTGAAGGATGTCCTTGTGGCCTAAGTCCGACTGTACTCTCCCCCGCTGACAAAACACCACAAAGACAGGATCCCTCCATCAAAACGAAAACGGGCGAATGTGGCTGGCCGTAACGCGCCTGGTATACGTGCACCATACCCCCAACACCAATGGGTCCCCCTTGGTGACAGGGGTGGGGACCCACTGAGGTGCCCCCGGGCATTTCGGAGAAGGCAGAAGGAAACGTCGGAAGAACAGGAGGATAATCAGAGAATGAAGCGACGATCCGTGCTGTCCCAGGGGGGGCCGGGGCATTTGAGGAAATCACTAGGTGGTCAGGTAGAGGCGTGCGATCCACGCGCTTCGTATGGGCATCAGCATTGGGGGCCATGCTCCGATCGCGGACGTCAAAGGAAGGGGGCGGGAGGAGGAGACGGGAGAGGGCGTTGAACAGGATGGGGCATTGCTCCCGCGTCGACATAAGTATGAGTGTCCATGTGTGCTGGGTTCTGCTTGCACCGCATTTTCTTGTCATTGTTGTGTCTCTCGTGATTGCTGCCCAATGCAGGTGATGCGTCGCTGATCAAGACCCCGTTGCCACCGATGGTGAGGACAGAAGCCATCAAAGGCCGCTCCTTATCATTGCTCCTTTTTCCCCTGTCGCCGTGCCTTCAGGAGTCCACTACGCCCCGTCCTCCTCATTGTCGTCTTCATCATCATGATGCTGCCGTGCTTGGCGCTCTACCTCCTCCCGTCCATTACCGTTCCTGCTCGCCGTGTCTTCTGCGCCTCCCTCTCTTCCTCCCGGCCCCGCTCCTGCTTCCCCCTGGCCTTCGCTCTCCTCGTGCGTCTCTTCCCTCTTCTTCCTCGTGCTCCTCCTCTGCCTCGCCCTTCCTCGTGCTCCTCCTCTGCCTCGCCCTTCCTCGTGCTCCTCCTCATCCTCCTTCGCCCTCCTCGTGGGTCTCCTCGCCCCTCTGCGTGCTCCTCCTCTCCCTCCTCATGCGTCTCCTCTCCTTCCCTCTCCTCCTCCCCTTCCGGCGGATCCTCCTCGCCCTCGCCCTGCTGCCCCCTCTCCTGTCGCGGCCCTCCCTCCCTCCTCGTTGCCATGGCCCTCGTCCTCGCGCTCCCGCTGCTCTGCTGGTCCACCCCGTTCGGGCCCGCTGCTCGCGCTCGCGCCGCATCTTGTGGCTGGGCCCTCAAATACATTGTTTCTCTAAAGATCAAGGCTAGAAATACGGTGGCTGCGACGCACGCCGCGGGAGGCGGCTCACGGGCCGAAACGCTTACGGTTCGACTGCACGTTGCATCGATGCTTCCCCTTACCATGCACTGCTAACTACGACTCTGGTTGCTACATGCCTGCTTCGCAGACCTGGCGTGCCACCCACAGGCGCGCCAGTGCTAGTGCATTTGAGTGTCCACGCCAGCGCGCGCTTCCGTGGCGGGCATCGCACTATGTGATTTCTGCACCTGCACATGGTGGTACCGGCCAAACCGGCGTTAGGGATGGGCTCTTTTCGCGATGGGGCCCGCTTGGAGGCTGACGTGTGCTATCTGAAGCTGTCCCGAGTCGATCTGAAGCCGGAGAGCATCGGGAAAATACCAGTGCACACCATTGCGTCCTTCATTGATTTGAATAGCTGAGAGTCTCTCGGGGGGTCCTCGTGGGAACTTCTTGCGGCATCTTGGGGGGATTCTTGGAGTCCTTGGGGGATCGCTGGGCCCCCTTCTACCTCGCCCCTCCTGCGATCCGCACCAATCTGGCTCGCATTTGCAATCCCTCACTTCGCCCCTCTGCGAGCGCTGAGTCAATGCGCCGACATAAGGACCACTTTGAGCTCAGCAGGGGCTATGATTTCTGGGACGCTCCTTCTGCTGGAGATCGGGCCACTTGTTCTTGGTCTAGACTCGCCGTGGCCAGAGAAGCCTCTTCGTTAGCCAACCTCACGGTGGCACGATGAGGGCACCGCGGCATCAGCGCACCGCGCGCAGCGGCCCCGTGGCCCCTCCAAGGCGGGCGCTCTTTGGACGACAGCGCCCTGGAGCCCGCTCGGTGCTGTGCGCCCGAATCGGGCTTTCCTTTGAGCGCCCCGGCCCGGCGGGACGAGGCAGCGCGCAGTGGCCAGGCCGAACAGCGTCGGCCGCCCCAGCGCCGTGCCCGAAGTGGGCGGCGCTGGGCGCCCAGGCCCGACCGGCAGAGGAGTCGCCGCACGGCCAGGCCGGACAGCGCAGAGGCGCGTAGGAGGTGATCGTTTTCTTATTCCTTGGTTTGCCGGTCGGCGCGGGCCCTCGCGCCTCCCCCCTTTCCCCCCCCCCCCAGGGAATGTCCGGACCGAGCGAAAGGGGGAAATCTGCTGCATGCAGCTGGTTTCGGCCCCACCGCCGGGCCCATTCCTCGATGGGCGCCTCCCGGCGCTGGGAGGCGCTGGGAGAATCAGCTACGTGAGCTGATTCTCAAACCCCCCCTTTGCCATCCCCCCCTTTTGCCCGGCCGAGAATAGATCTTGGCTGATTTGGGGGCGCCTGTTTCGAGCAGGCGGAGTCTCCCCCACAGGACATTGTTGCAAACAATCGCGTCAAGCAGAGGTCCGGAGCCAGACCCCCCGCCCCCCCCCTTTCCGCCCAATGTCGGAAAGCCGAATAAAAAAACGCTCACAAGAGGTGCCCTTCGCGGGAGCGGCGAAGAGTGCGGGCCCACAGGGGTCGCCCCCAGTAGTGGCGTGCGCGCTGGATTTTGCCCCTCCCTCCCTCTCCAACCCCCCTCTTGCTTGCGGCCTCTTTACACGCGCACCAAAGGCTACTCTTGCCTAGGGTCGGCCTTGCGTGTGGCCAAGCATCGCTGCCAACCCCAACGCAGCACCCACGACGGTCGCTGCCAGCTGGCAGCTCGACCACCCAGGCGCGCCGCGTCGGCAGAAGCAGGTCACACGGCAAGGGAGCGCGTCTGCGGCGCAGCAAGTCCCGAGGACGACGCCAGCAGGCACGGGCCGCCCACCCTCGTGTGGATGCGGCCGCTGGCCCGGCCGCCAAACCGTGCGTGCGGCTCAACATGCCGGGGGATGGCGGCTATTCCGATGGCCCTCTCGAGCGCATGCGCTGGCTCCGCCCGCTCGCCCGCTTGCTGACCTATGGGCGAGCCCCTCTCCGGGGGGGGGGGGGGAGGCACTGCGCGCGTGGATCGTCGAGAACACCGCCGCTCGAGGAGGCGCAGCTGTGGACTGAGCCGCGTGGATCGACGACGGGTCCCGTTGCCATGCCAACTCGGCGCGCTCCGTCGCCAAGTCGGGCGGCGCCGGCTTCATGTGTCGCCCCGATCAGTGGGTCTGTCGCCCACGTGCCAGCCCCACGGGTCCGCGATCCACGTCAGAGCGTGCCCGAGCCCACGTGCAAAGGTCTTCATGCCCTGAGCGTGGTCCCCCGTCCGCGGTTTCCTCTCCTGCCTCCGCGCTTTTCCCGCTCTTAGTTTGTGCCGAATTCGGCCCCATAGTGCTCCCTCCATACATCCCTCTCTCGCTATCCCTCTCTCCCTGTTTCCTTGTCTCTCTCTCCCTCTCTCTCTCACTCCCCCTGCTCGTCCTCGCTCGTCCATGGCTGTCTGCCTCGATCGCTGTCTATCCTGCCTTCCTCCGTCTTGGGCCCGAGGCGTAGAAGTCGTTTCGATGTTGGGGTTGTTTGAGTTGCCCGTCTGTCCTCACCTCTCTCTCCGCTCGTCCGTCGTGCCTTCGCCCCATATGGGGCCAGCAGGTTGGGGCGGTTCTTCCACGACAGCCGCCGGCAGCCACGGCACTCTGATGAATTCGCCAGTATGTTTCTGCGACTCTTCGATGAGGTGTCGGCTGCCGGTTTTGGGACTGTGTGTCGGTCACGCTCCTCGTCCTCGTTCCTCCTCTTCCTCCTCCTACTTATCTGTCCTTTCCTCGTGCACTTCATCCTCGTCCTCAACCTTGCTATCCGAAATAGATCCTCGTTCCTCCTGCTGCTCCGCATCCCCCTCCCCCTGTGCAAGGCAAGGAGGACATCGAATGGCTTGAAGCCATTATGGAAAGCATCCAGAGGCCAAAGCTCCGCCAGGCACCTCCCGCCTCCCACGCTGGTCGCAGGGCCGATGTCTGAACTTGCCTGTTGACCTGAGACTGCCTGCCAGAACAGAGGGGCAGTCTGGAAGTGAGGCGCATGAGGATGATGGTTAGCATGAGGAGGAGGAGGAGGAGGAGGAGGAGGAGGACGAGGAGAACGGACGGAGGAGGAGGAGGAGGAGGAGGAGGAGGCGCAGGAGGAGGAGGAGGAGGAGGAGGAGGAGAACAGGATGAGGAGGAGGACAAGTGAGGCGAGGAAAGAGCGGGCATGGCGAGCCGCACGCAGGCGTGAGCACCGCGGAGTTCCGCGCGTATTTGTGGGGTCCGCGCCGCCAGAGGGGGTCAATTGGTTGTTCGATCATGGGTTTCTTGCTTCAGAAGGGAAAACAACACAGACACAATGAATGGACGATTCCCCCAAACATATAGGAGCATAGGGGAGGTGGGGGGAAAGACGAGCACCCAGAAAATATGTGAAAATATGGGGAATCCTGTTATTTGTGACTACTTATTTGTGTGTCCCAGGGCCCCTTCATTGTTGAACGCAGCCACCCAGCGCTCGCGCCGAAGACCTCCGACGCCCGTCAGAAGACGGCCGACGCCCGTCAGATGACCGCCGAAGACCGTCAGAAAACCGCCGAGTACGGCCCAGGGCAGATGGGTTTCAGGGGGCTCATGTTCGAATACGCGTGGCCTCCTCTTCCTCCTCCTCCTCCTCCTCCTCCTCCTCCTCCTCCTCCTCCTCCTCCTCCTCCTCCTCTTCCTCGGACTAGCGCGTGCCTGTTTCACGCGCGCGGCGAGGCAGACAGCAGTTTTCAAGTGCAACCGCTTTCTCGCTTGTGCAATGCTTTCTAGCTTCATTACGATGTATCTAGATCAGCCTTCGGTGTGTGGGCATCCGCGTGTTGGCACCAGCAGTGGCAGCCTCTTGTCTGTTCCCATCTTCGCCCTTTACAGATAGCCTTGCGACGCACCCAATCCATTTGTGCACCAAGCGACAAGAGGAGTCGGCCCAAGTTCGTGTGAATGACGACAACGAAGGAACCGCCATTCGCTGTGCAAGTTACACGGGATACGCGCGCTGCACGGCTCACAGCAGAGGCAGGTGGACGGGGAGGGAAGCCCCAGGCTCGAAGAGGAAGGCGGCGCAAACGAGGGGCAGTGGAAGGACAGGAAAGTGGGGGTCGAACAGTCCATGCGGCAGCAGGAGGGAGACGGTGGAAGGGGGAAGAGGACGTCAACGAAAGAAGCGGGGCGCGAAAGGATGGTGACAATCTTTGCAGTTGGTATGCCGATAAGCAGCGCAGCTCGCGCCACGTCGCTCTTGCGGCCCGACGGATGAGCTGTTCAAAGCTGCAGGAAGCGAGTGAGGCCGAGCTCGCCCGCCAACCTCTCCGCGTCCTTCCTGCACCCGTCCGTTCCGGGGCTGACCCCCCGCAGGCGCGCCGTCATGTCTGCGGGCAGCCCGAGGGGAAGAAAATCAAACCCTGGGTCGCGTCGCTCCCCGAAGCCGCCCAGATCACAGCGAAAGTGGCGACATTGTCGAAGCTCCCAGTGGCGGTGGCGTCTCCTATGATGTGCCCTCGACGTCACCCTGGTGGACCCCCAGCAGCCTTCGATTGTGGAGGAGGAGGAAGAGGAGGAGGAGGAGGAGGAGGAGGAGGAGGAGGAGGAGAATGCGGAGGGGCGCGGGGACCGCCAGATGCGCCCGCTGCGGGATGGGCATGCTCCGCGACGGGGTCCACCCCCTGGAAAGCTGCCCGCAGGCGGGAGCTGCCGTGCGCGAGGCGGCCGCTGGCACCCGCTGGGCGGGGCGCGCCCCCCACGCGGTGCTGGCTGCCCTCAGGGCTGGCGACGACGCAGAGGCAGGCCTGGCGGTTGCCGCGGCGCTGGCGCGCGAGGCGCAGGCGGCGCCGGACCTGCGCGCAGCGGCGGCGGCGCAGGTGGGGAAAAGCTAAGATGCCCGCGGGCGGCCACTGGGTGCTCCAGCAGACCCCGCCTGTGGCGGACTGCCGCGCCCTGCTGAGTCACCCGGCAGAGTCGCGGGATGGTGTCACACAAATCTATGTAGGCAAGTCGCTGAGCCAGCCTGCCGGCCAGCGCCCGCGGGGGAGAAGCCGCGGCAACGCTCGAAGAAGAAGCACGAGGAGGAGGAGGAGGAAGAGGAGGAGGAGGAGGAGGCGGATGAGGTCGTCGTCGTTGTTGAAAAAATGGCCACCGCCTCAGATCGCCTCAGCGTTGCCCATTGCCCAAGCCTCCGAGAGCCGGGTTGGGCACCCTGGCGGCCACGGCCCGGTCCCCCGTGCAGCCCGCGCGGTCCTCCGGCCGCGGTGGGTTTCCCCTGTTGGCTACACGCAAGAGTGGCACTGTCGCCGGAGTGACCTCTGGCGCGGGCGCTCCGGCGTTGCAGGGGGGGCGGTACAGCGGAAGTCTCCAAGGCGTTGCAGAAATGAATGACTGGAGCCGCGCGTCCGCAGGCACGTGAACAATGGCACGAGCGTGCGCTGGGCGCTGTACGTGCGCACTGCTGCTCTCCAGGCTTCCGCCGAAAGGTGCCGAAATCACTTGTGGGGGGGGGGGCAGCGCCCAGGGGCGCGCCAGGCCCAGGCGAGTTCGGGCGTTGCGCGATCGGGGGGGCGACGAACGTAACGGAGATCTCCAGGGCATTGAAAAATCATCGCGGAGGTTCTACAGTTTTTGGCCCGTTAGGTTCCTTGCTGGGACCCGAGATCGTCCAAACACATGTCAGGGCGAAAAACTTACCCCGGGGAGAGGTCGGGACTTCCAGGGACCCTGCACTGAGAAAAATCTAGGCACCCGATCTCTGGGAATGGGGGGGGGAGAAAGGTGCACCTTCTGTGCCCTAAAGTGGCCCTAGGCCCTAGAGGCCCCCCCCTGGGCCGGGCCCAAAAAGGGCACGAAAAGTGCACGTTTCCCCGCCCCCCCCCCCCACCCACCCCACACACCACTACCACCCACCCATCAAGCAACGCCCAAGGCGCACATGGGGCTCCCAGGTGGCTGACAAGTGGCTTCGATGTGAGATCCACCTCTCATCCTTAGGGCCCCGTCCATCAAGACCCCAGCTTCGAACCGCCGACTTGCGCCCCCAGCGGCGCGTCAGCCGCGGCTGCTCCTCGTCGTCGTCGTCGTCGTCGTCGTCGTCGTCCTCGGCGGCGGCGGCGGCGGCGGTGGCGGTGGCGGCGGCGATAGCAGCGGCTTCCCTGCTCGGGCGTTCGGACGTGGCCTTTCCCCGCGCTCCCCGAAAGTCTGTCGCGCACCAGATGCCCCTCTTGCCCAGGTCAACACACAGACACAATTAATCGTCGACTCCCAGGAAAATCTGAGGAAATATGGGAATTGGGCGGGAAGACAAAAACCCAGAAAATATGGAAAAGTATGGGGAATCATTCTATTTGTGTGTATTCATTTGTGTGTCCTTGGGCCTCTCGCTTGTGGCCGACCTCGGGAGCGGCCTGGGCCCGCGGCCGGGTCGCGCGCTGCTGCGAGCTCCGCTCTTCGAGCGGCCCCGGCCGCCGCGATCCCAGAGAGGCCCTGGGAGATCAGGGCCGCAGCAGTGAAGGGGGCCCTGGGACACACAAATGAATACACACAGATAACAGGATTCCCCATAGTTTCCCATGTTTTCTGGATTTGTTGTCTTCCCCCCCACTTCCCATAGTTCCCCACATGTTCGGGGAATCGACGATTAATTGTGTCTGCGTGTTTCTTCCCCTCCTTAATCAGAAGTGAAAAGGCGGTCTGGCACAAAGTATTGATGGTCCTTAGGTGTTCAAGACCTGAGGGGGAAGGATAGCACTTGGGGCCGTCTTGTAATCCTCTTGGGGCCTCTTGGAGGCATTTCGGAAGCCATTTTGAACTATCTTCGCTTATCTTGAAACCATTTGGGGGGTCATCTTGGAACATCCGGGGCCTTCTTGGAGACATCTTGGGCCATCTTGGGCGCACGATCCGCTTGCGACGAGCCCCCCCCAGCCCCGCCAACAAAACTCATGGAGGGGCGGACGGTACCCCTCCCGAGGGGAAAAGGGGCTCACATACGCCCCAGAAGGCTGGTGGGACTACGCCCAGGTACCCCTCACGAAGGGAATAGAAGAGGGGTCTCGGTAGAAGAAAGAAGCCTATCGTTAGACCACTTACGTACGCCGTAAAGGGTTGGCAGCCTGAACGAGGGTTCAGAGCAGCCCCAGCTTTGGAAGGGCGCCCGTGCGTTTTTCGTTGTTTTTGTGTGTGTGTACCTCCATGGGGCCCTTGGCCTTCGGCGGAGGAGCTGACGTGTTTGACCCACGTTCTTCTGGCCATGTTCGGACTACGTACCCCCTGCTCCTCCTCCTCTTCCTCCTCCTCCTCCTCCTCTTCCTCCTCCTCCTCCGCTTGCTCCTCCTCCTCCTCCCTCTCCTCCTCCTCCTCCTCCTCCTCCTCCTCCTCCTCCTCCGCTTGCTCGTCCTCTCGTCCTCTTTTCCTTTTTTATTAAGAATTCCTCCTCCTCCTCCTCCTCCCCCTCCTCCTCCTCCTCCTCCTTCTCCTCCCCCTCCTCCTCCTCCTCCCCCTCCTCCTCCTCATCCGCTTGTTGTTGTTGTTGGTGTTGTTGTTGTTGTTGTTGTTGGTGTTGCTGGTGTTGTTGTTGTTGGTGGTGTTGCTGTTGTTGTTGGTGTTGTTGTTGTTGTTGGTGTTGTTGTTGTTGTTGTTGTTGTTGTTGTTGTTGTTGTTGTTGTTGAACATTATTTATTCTAAAGAATAATTATTGTTGGGCCCCCTGGTGCGCGCCCCCCCTGCGCCGCCTAGGCCGCAGCTACATTTTCATCATTTTCGTGAGGAAGCCTCAGGTAAAACGATGTGATCCAGATCCGGTTGTTTTGTTGTAATCCGCTTTCCCTTGCAAAAAACACTATAAAATGACATTTCTTGTTCTAATATAATCAAATTTCAAGAATCCCTTGCAAAAAATAAGGTAAAGTGGACATTCGCGCGCGCAAGACGAAATCCTTCCAAAACCTTAGTGTTCGGAGCGATTTTAACATAAAAACATCAAAAAACCAATGGTTTTTCAACAAAAAAATGTCAAAATCTCATCCCGCGCGCTCTTGCGGATTCGTAGGAAACCCAACACTTTTTAAACATTTCTGTCAAACGGGCTTTTGCGAGCAACTTTTTCGAACTTCTGCGACAACGGTTGCGCACCTGCCAGGGCCATCATCCCTGTCAAATAATACCATGCGGGACACATTCGTTTTTTCTTCGCGCGCGCACGCCGTCGTCGTCGGCCGCGGGGCCCTGAATAGTAGCCACGGTCGTCCGCATGCCACGAAGTGAAGTGTCCGAACGTCATAGGGCGGGAAGCTGGGTGTGGGTGGTGGCGAAGAGTCGTTTGGAAATTTGGTAGAGCTTGAACCGGCCCCCCCACAAAGTGGGGGTATTGCCCGCCTCCTATGAAAACCCTGGCACTGGTGAGAACGGAGTGTCCCCACGTGCTAGTAATTGTTGTTGTTGTTGTTGTTGTTGTTGTTGAACACTATTACTTCTAAAGAATTATTATTGTTGGACCCCCTGGTGCACGCCCCCCGCCCAAAACCTAGGCCGCAGCTACATTTTCATCATTTTTCTGCGAAAGCTTCAGAAAAGTGGATTACCCCCGGATCCGGTTTTTTGTTGACGCTCGTTTTCCCTTGCAAAAAACAATAGAAAATGAAAATTCTTGTTCTTAGTTGATCAAATTTCAAGAATCCCTTGCAAAAAATAAGGTAAAGTGGACATTCGCGCTCGCAAGACGAAATCCTTCCAAAACCTTAGGTTTCGTAACGATTTTAACATAAAAACATCAAAAACCCAATGGTTTTTTAAGAAAAAAATGTCAAAATGTCCTTCCGCGCGCTCTTGCGGATTCATAGGAAACACACCACTTTTTAAACATTTCTGTCAAAAGGGTCTTTGCGTGCTACTTCTTCAGGTGCTTTGAACTTCTCCAACAACGGTTGCGCGCCTGCGAGGGCCACCATCCCTTGCAAAAAATGAGACGAAGTGCACATGCGCGCGGCCGCCGCGCGCGCATGTCGAAATCCTGCCAAACACAATGGGTTTTCAATAATTTCAAGATGCGATGTTCAGAAAACATATGAAAACGCACTACTTTCTCATCCGAAAAATCTCGAAATCCATTCGCGGTCTCTTGATGAATCTTTAAAACCCAAGATGGCCCCAACAGGCGCGCAAGATGGCCCCAAGAGGCGTCCATGAGGCCCAAAGAGGCGCCCAAGATGGTCCCAAGAGGCTTCAAGAGGACTCCAAGAGGCCCCCAAGAGGTTCCAGAGAGGCTCCAAGGTGGCTCCAAGAGACCCCCAAGATGGCCCCAGGAGGCGTTCTAGAGGCCCCAAGAGTCCGCCGTGAGGGTCCAATAAGCCCCCAAGAGGCCCCAAGATGGTTCCAAGGAGTACCAGCACAGTATGGGGGGCATCGCCGAGCCCGAATGGCTGTACTTCGACGCGTACTTTTACGCGAACGCGGTATTCGGGAACTTTTCGGTATTCCAGGATGAGAGGCTTGGGAAGCCCATTGGCTACCTTGTGCACGTATTCGACACGCTGTGCACCGCAGCAGGTATCGTCGCCTGGAAAGCCAACCTCTTCGTCCACCCGGGCCAGTGGGTGTATCGCAGTATGCGGTATTTGCTCGGTCAGCTCGCTATTCCCATTCATGCGGAGATCGTATCCGGCCTCTCCTACAGGGCCCTGGCCACCTTGGACGTATTCATTGCGTACCACGCGGCCTTCATGGGTACGGACCCGCAGAAAATGGCCCTTTGGAACGTATCCCCTGAGGTCGGCACAGAGATCACGTATCCGCGTCAAGACCAGTGGTGGTGGTTGCCCGTATGGCGGTCGTATGGTCAGAGCGACGAGCTTCCGAACATGCTCGATTACCAGGCCTTGCCACCGCAGGTCCACAACGTGCTCGCGGTAGCACTGCCGTATGCAAGCACCGGC
This sequence comes from Prorocentrum cordatum, assembly GCA_963575745.1. NCBI lineage: Eukaryota > Dinophyceae > Prorocentrales > Prorocentraceae > Prorocentrum > Prorocentrum cordatum. The sequence continues at coordinate 640,467 of CAUYUJ010000781.1, forward strand.
CTTCCCGCCAGCAGGCGTATCGGCAATCTCATTGGGCATCTGGGACCGCACGGGTATCAGCCAGGCCCGCACGTGTATCAGCCAGGCAGCCGGGCACCCACGCGCCCGCTCCGCGCCATCGCAGACGACGATGCGTCGCGCCTTTAGTATGCTTCTGGATGCGAAGACCATTCGGTTGAGTATACCCCTACGTGTGACTGGACCTGTTTGCGAAAGCAGGAGAAAGTATGGCACCCCTTTGTGTCCAGAGCCGCGCCGTCTGCGTTCTTCCTTTCTCGCTTCTCTCCTTTCCTCCTTGTCCTGCTCCTCCTCCCCCTCTTCCGCCTTGGAGCCGTATTGGAACTGTCGATGGCCATCTCCCTTTCTCCCTCGCATGTCTGCTTGTACATACGTATAATTTCAGAACTTACCGTGCATGCGATCGTTTACAACATGGTGGACCGTGCGTATGTCACGAACCTTGTATACATGTGTTTCTCTCCCTCCGTCTGGCTGTGCACGCGCGCGTTGGGCACTGAGAGTTAGGATCATAGCGCCATGAGTCTATGAGCAATGCATGCGTCATCCTTGGGACTGTATAACATCAGTGTAACACATGTACTTCTGTAATCGCATCCCCACGAATTTGCCCCAAAAATGTGACCAACTATCTTGGCACTGCGTACCATCTCACGTGTACCGTGTACCACATCATATGTAACAGATGTGATCAACCTCTGTGGGTGTGTACCCCACGCCAGTGTAGTAGCCAGGGTCGTCCGCACGCCACGAAGTGAAGTGTCCCAACGTCATAGGGCGGGAAGCTGGGTGTGGGTGGTCTCGAAGAGTCGTTTGGATATTTGGTAGAGCTTGAACGGCCCCCCCACGAAGTGGGGGTATTGGCTGGTGTCGCAAGAAAACCCTGGCACTGGGGAGAACACTGAGCGTTCGGGTAAAATGATTGTTGTTGTTGTTGTTGTTGTTTATGTTTCTGCTTATTAGTAGTGCTATTATTAGTATTCGTCGCATTCGCCTTATTCTTATCATTGTTCTTAAACAGTATCATTACACTTAGTAGTAGTATACATATATATATATATAACGGCGCACCGGGTCCTGGGGCCCGGGGCCGGGACCCCGACCACAAATGTGAGCCCCGGGGGGCCCGGAGGCTCGTCGGGGCTTGCCGGAGGCCTCCCCAGTCAGACAAGACGGCCCAAGAAGCGCCCAAGACGGCCCAAGAAACTTCCAAGAGGCCTCCAAGAGGGCTCCGAGATGCTGAAGATGGCCTCCAGACGTCCAAGGACGCCCCCAAGAGGCCCCAAGAAGCCTCCAACATGCGTCCCAAGAGGGCCCCTAGACGCAAACATTGGCCCATTCCCTTCGTAAAACGTACATTTTCAACAAAGTTGCTTTTTGGGCTTTCCGACGTTACAGGACGGCCCACGAGGCGCCCAAGACCGCCCCAAGACGGCCCAAGAAGCTTCCAAGAGGGCCCCAGGACAGCCCAAGAGGGCCCCAAGACGGCCCAAGAGGCGCCCAAGATGGCCCAAGAGGGCCCCAAGACGGACCCAAGAGGGGGCCCAGAGGGGGACCACGAACCGCAAGCTCGAGCCTTCCGCCCCAAGAGGCCGCCAGGAGGCCCCAAGGAGGCCCCTCAAGAGGCCCCAGGAGACCCCCAAGAGGCCCAAAGGAGGCCCCGAGAAGCCCCAAATCGGCCCCCAAAATGCTTCGAACCTGCTTCCAGGAGGCCCCCGACAGGTTCAGAGGCTCCCGAGAAGCTACGTCAAACTCCCAGCGAGAATGATCCTAGCTAGAACCTAAGCGCGCGCGAAGCGCGCGCGTGGTTCTAGTATTAATATTGTCATTATTATTGTTAATTGTATTTCTCCTCCTCTTCATCCTCCGTCCTCCTCCTCCTCCTCCCTTTCCTCCTCCCCCTCCTCCTCCTCCTCCTCCTCCTCCTCCTCCTCCTCCTCCTCCCCCTCCTCCTCCTCCTCCTCCTCCTCCTCCTCCGCTTGCTCCTCCTCCTCCTCCTCCCTCTCCTCCTCCTCCCTCCTCCTCCTCTCTCCTCCTCCGCTCCTCCGCTTGCTTCGTCCTCCTCCTCCTCCCCTCCTCCTCCTTCCTCCTCCTCCTCCTCCTCCTCCTCCTCCTCCTCCTCCTCCTCCTCCCCCCCCTCCTCCTGCTCTTCCATGCAAGCATTCGGAACTCCTGCGCTGCGTTCTAAACATCAGATCCGCGAGTGTCAGGAGGTATGCTCCTCGTCCCCCCCCCCCCCCCCCCTACTACTCCTCCTCCTCCTCCTCCTCCTCCTCCTCCTCCTCCTCCTCCTCCCTCCTCCTCCTCCTCCTCCTCCTCCTCCTCCTCCTCCTCCTCCTCTTCCTCCTCCTCCTCCCCCTCCTCCTCCCCCCCCTCCTCCTCCTCCTCCTCCCTACCTCCTCCTCCTCCTCCTCCTTCCTCCTCCTCCTCCTCCTCCTCCTCCTCCTCCTCCTCCTCCTCCTCCTCTCCTCTAGCTCCTCCTCCTCCTCCTCCTCCTCCTCTGCATCCTCCTCCTCCTCTTCCTCCTCCTCCTCCTCCTCCTCTTCCTCCTCCTTCTCCTTCTCCTCCTCTTCCTCCTCCTCCTCCTCTTCCTCCTCCTTCTCCTTCTCCTCCTCTTCCTTCTCCTCCTCCTCCTTCTCCTCCTCCTGCTCTTTCAGGCAAGCGTTCGGGACTCCTGGGGCTGCGGTTCTAAACATTAGATCCGGGAGACGCCTCGAGATGCGCTGACCCTGGGTAAAGCTCTGTAGCCCAGGACCCGTCTTCTCAATGACTTTGTTCCCCCTGAAAACAAACTGGCCCTCGTCGTCGGGGATGCGGTCCCTGGGAGGTCGTGCACGCTTGCCGTCCGCGAGGAGCTGCGGAAAACGGAGCTCGGACTGGGCTAGGACGAGGACAAATCCGTTCCAGAGCGTTCCGGAGCGTTGTCATAGCGTTCTGGAACGCTCTGAGAAGGCCGCGGAGCCCGAGACATCCTCCAGAGCCGCTGGATCTGAGAGATTCTCGATTGATCCTCACCCGAATCCGTCCTCGTCTTAACGCTTGGCGTCCGCGAAGAGCTCCCGTGAAGCGGAGGGGGCTCCGCGAGTCGCACCCTGCTCGGGGGGGGGACGGCTGCCCCACATGCAGCGTCCTGCGCGGATCCAGGCCGCACTGTTATGGGCATTACGCTTAAGTTGGGCATGTACCTCTACAGGAGGAGCATTCGAAAATAGTATAAAAAATAGTCTGGGCACGATATTTGTTTATTTTCTGACCATTTTGGAACATTGTTTGACTGTTTTTATTTTTGCGCCCAAAATCCGCCTGTAGGGGGACATGCCCGACCTAACATACGCTGGCAGGCAAGGTCGCCTGCCGCGGCCCTGGGGGGCAACGATAGGGCGGGATAGGCATAAGGGGGGGAGGGGTTCGGTTGGAGGTTTTCGGGCGTTCGGATGGAGGTTTCCGGGCGTGTTCGTCGGATTTCGGCGGTCGTTTCGGCCTCGGGATGCTCTCCAGCTTCGCCCAGCCGAGGGCGTTCCGGGGAGGCCCAGGTCGTCCCGAACGTCCGCTGGAGGCTCGAGTTATGGGAGGTGCATCGGCCCCCAATCGCCCATTGATTGCCGATTGGGGCCCGGTAGCCCCAACCTGCCCACTAACGTGCGGATTCACTATCGGAGGCTTATCGCCGGTCTATCGGCGATGTCTCGCCGCTTCCAGATCGATGTCTCCCCCCTTTGCCAGACCCTCCTTATCGTTGCCCTCAAGTATGGACATCACGTTGGCAGGCAATGCAAAGGTCTTCCGCGACCCACTTGCCAGCCCTGGTGAGCGCATGTGCGTTATAGTTCTGGGACGAAGGAATGGAAACAATCGGTACAAATACCGACAGCAGTTCTTGTTGATTTTGAACAGGACTGGAAGCCGGTGTCACCGCGGACGTTTTCCATTTAAGACAGAAGGCCGCCTGCCCAACAGCGGACGCTGTCGGTGTTGGGCAACATGTGTTGCCGGGCAGAGAGCCCATGTTTTTCGTACCCACTTCGGGCGTTCAAATAATTTTGAGACCTGTGCGATCGTGTTTCGGCACCCTCCTAGGCTTAAGTCGGGCACGTCCCTGGACAGGGGGAATAATCAAAATGCTTCTAAAAATTAGTTTTGGGGACGATTGTTCTACCACTTTTGACTACTGTTGGTCATTGTTTGACTCTTTCTTATCTTTCCTCCAGAATCCCCCTGTAGGAGGACCTGCCCGACCTAATCCTGGGCTGGGCAGCTTCCGGCGTCGCTGGCGTCCGATCCCCTACCACTGCCCCGTACAGCCTCTGCAGGTGCTCGGCTCTGCACACGAGCCACCAGCGCCAGCAGCGAGGGCGAGAGGGCGAGCCACTGGGGGAGCCCCAGGGGGGCGGCCACCTGCGCCACCCGTCGGGCCGGCCGAGGGAGGAGAGGAGGAGGAGGAGGAGGAGGAATAAGAGGAGGAGGAGGAGGAAGAAGAGGAGGAGGAGGAAGAGGAGGAGGACGAGGAGGAGGGGGAGGAGGAGGAGGGGGAGGAGGAGGAGGAGGAGGAGGAAGGGGGGCTTGAAGCGTGCAGGGTTACGCCATGTGGTCGTTTTTTGATTCATTGTTTTGCCGATCGGCACGGGCCCCCAAACCCCCCCTCCTCCCCCCCCCCATGGAGTAGATCTTGGCTGTTGTTTGGCGCCTGTTTCGAGCGGGTGTAGCCTCCCCCAGGGACCGCACTCTTGCAAACAGTCGCACTGAGCAGAGGTCTGCAGCCAGACTCCCTTCCCCCCCTTCCGCCCAGTGTCGAAACGCCGAAGAGAAAAATGTTCACCACCTGCTGCCTGCAGCTGATCTCGGCCCCGCCGCAGGGGCGCTCTCCTCGGTGCACGGCCCCTCCCAGCGCCACTGGAGGCGCGAGAAGAAAGGCATGCCGGCGTGCGCTGGCCTGAAGTCAGGCTTGTCCCCCTACAGGGGGAATATTCAAAAATAATATAAAAATTGTCTGGGGACGATTTTGGTTTCCATGTTTGCATATGTTTTGGGCATTTGGGGTGTACTTTCTATTAGTTGACCTAACCCTGGCCGCAAGCCGCCATCTCCCCCTCCCGCCCGACCCGACCAGTGGTGCGGCGCGGCAGGCGCTGGACAAGCTGGCAATCCAGATGCACGACGCGAGGCACTCCGCGCTGACCGCCTTCAAAGAGATGGACCTCAACGGCGACTCTCGCGCGCCAGAGCCGCACACATGTTTTAGCCCGCTCATAAGCAACGTTGCGCCAGATATGGCCCACCTTACATCCCTCCTCGAAGTCAAACGCAATCTTTTTTCCGCGAGGGGGAGGCGCCCCAGGACCCCAACGTCTCAATGTTGGCGCCGAAAGTGACGACTGCAAGCACAAACATCTGACTGTGTGGGCCGCGCTTCGCGCGTGACTCA